>CACRXK020012862.1:0-14617 GCA_902702795.2 Paramuricea clavata
TATATGTATATGTATATGTATATGTATATGTATATGTATATGTATATGTATATGTATATGTATATGTATATGTATATGTATATGTATATGTATATGTATATGTATATGTATATGTATATGTATATGTATATGTATTAATTTAAGAAAGCTGTTTTCATAAATTGAGAAAATTATTTCTCAAGAAAAATTACTTCTTGTTTTAAGATAACTGTTTTCTTAAGGTGAGAATATTATTTCTTAAAAAAAAATTCTTGATTTAAGATAACCGTTTCCTTAAATAACCATTTTTAATTAATAGGAATATAATAATGAATGTCTCTAATTGTACAGTACCTTGTGCGATCTGTGTAGCTAGAGGGGACGATATTGTAACAAAATTTAGCTTTTTCGAACCATAATGTGTTGGGGTTTGCCGTCCTTTGCAAGCAGCCAGCTTGTTGGCAAAACACTGATTTATAATATCGTCCGAAGTGAAACCGCGCCATAACAATACCCCAGTTTCTCTGTATTGAGCGTATACTAGATCGTCGGGATTAAGGGCTGCTGCTGTACCAAATTGGGTTGCTTCTTCGCCAAAATTTGTTATGTAAAATGAAATTTTACCCTATAAAATCAGTATAATTAAAATATGCATTAAACCAAAATACTATACTATATATTTTTTAGGTTATTTAGTAAGGATTTGATCATTCAGGTGAAACTAAATATGAGGAAAAGCCTTCGGTCGCTGTAGTCTATATATGATCGCTAAATGCTGTGCTAATTGTAAATGAGCATAGCATTCGAATTCTTTTTGTTCTATTTATCGCGAAATAGATACATATATAGATAGATATATAGATAGATCTTTAATAGGCTTCTCCCCCAAGGGTTTTTCAGCATGGGCGTACGGGAAGGACAAAATTAGGGGGGCGGAAAGAAATTTGCCCAACTTTTTCGGATTGTACCCAAGTTGTTAAAAAAACTTTTCCGGAGAAACTTTCCAAAATTGTTGTTGATTGAGGGGGGGGGGGGGGGGATTACGAAAAATTCCTATTAGATAGCATATTTCCCACAAATTTGACAGAATTTCCCACAAAATTGACAAAATTTGTCCCATTTATTTTATAATAAGCCAACAAACTGGGGGGCTGCCGCCGCTCCCCCCCCCACCCCCTCCGCCTGGTACGCGCATGTTTTTCAAAACTTATTTACAATGGCAATATTACTATATATTCAGTTGTTTACATGTAGCCGAGATATCAAGAATTCTATTAAATATCAGAACATTATAATGGCGACGAACATAAACGTATTCTATTCAACGAAACGATGGTGGAAGAGCAGGCCGAGCCTCAACCACTGCAGCAATCGGCTGTACAGATCATGCAATCTGTAACAACAACTCCAATGCCAGAATTTTGCCCAGATGCAAAAATCGGAACAAGCCTTTCGACAAGATAGAACAATTGGCAGTCCGACTTTGAAAGGTATATAACCGCAAGTGGAATAACGGATTCAAAGCGAAAACGTGCACTCTTGCTATATCAAGCTGAACCGAGTGTTCGCGAGATTTTTAAACAAATCCCCGAGACAGGAACTGAACAAAAACAAACGGGACCACCGAGATACTCAAACAAAAAGCATGCACAAAGACATTTAAAAATATTAGATACAGGATCAAACTCGAGTTCCGATGAAGACTATTTATATACCATGACAAATACAAAGCACGATAACAAGGTCAATGTTACAGTAGGCGGTGCCAAATTTCAAGGCATGTGCTAAAACCTGGACGATGGACTGGACGATGGACGATGGACGATCGACGCTGCATGATGGACGATGGACGTCCATCGTCCAGGTTTTAGCACATGAAATACTATCAAAATGATGAGAAAAGTGAGATGAATATACTGGTATACCAATATTATATCAAACGTACTGCATTTTTAATCAGTTTTTAAAATAATTTTGAGCGATTTGTCAACAGTACAATTTCGCTAATTAAAACTGCACTTAAAAACCTTCAAAATAAACTAGTTTGGGCTCAAAATACTATCAAAATGACGAGAAAAATTAGTCGTATCGACTGGTATACGGCTGAAAACGAGAAAACCAACGATACCAAAGACCAAAGTTACCAAGAATCGAACGTACTGCATTTTTAATTAGTTTAATAATTTTGAGCGATTTGTCAATGCAATCACGCTTGACTTCCAAAGGCCATAAATCGCTAGAATTCTGTTGTTTAGTAATACAGTTGACAGTCGATCATGAGAGTACAAGATAAATTAATTTTTCTGCAAGAATGAATAAATTTCGAGCACGTGCAAGGAATTTTACTAGGCGATTAAGAAAACGTTTGATGCGAACAAACTAACAAACGGACAAACTCACAGGCAGAATATACCGCACAGGCAGAATATTCCGCTCCTGTACTTTGTTGTCATTTATTGTATATGTCGCTGTGTATTAATACTTGTAACAAACAATGGCTTTTGTATAAAGTAGCGTTGGATTTGTGGCAAGATGATGCACTAATCATATACATGAAAAAGCGCAAAAATAGGCAACATTCTTTCTCGTATGCGTGGAAATGCAGAAAATATCGAATGTAGAACAATAGATTTACGATAATCAACAGGCCGCGTCGAGAATTGTAACATTGATTAAAATGTTGTAAATTTGTATAATTTCTATTTAATGAACTGTCAATCAAATTTCAGTAAGTAAATAAGGTCATCAAATTTATAGTATAGTGACAGGCCTTAAAATATCGGACGGAGTGTTTGTCCGACCCAGGTGTATTGGTGTCCAACGTAAATCAATCCGCAGTAAGGCTCGTATGGTAAATGGAAAATAAAGGACAATTGAGTATTGTATAAAAAGTAAACTGCATGGAAATGTTTTTAACGTAGGCTGATCGAGCGCGGGGCGGCGACGTGCTAGCGAAATGGTGAAGTGGAAAACGGGCTTAAGTTGTCGAAGTCTTACTGCTGTTCTTGCAAGCAAGTTAATTTTGGCTTGGAAATAAGTATGAATGACACAAATTATTTAATATCTTCACAACATTTACCGTTTAGAATTAATACATTGTGCTGATATTAATTTGTGTCATTCAGACTTTAATTTCCGAGTCAAACTGAACTGAAGGTCATCGGACATATGTCCGACCCAAACTCAACGTCATCGGACATTTTGTCAGACGTCCCTGTAAAACTGGATATTTTATGGCCTGGTATAGTGACAAAGTGATAGCCGAAGACTGAATTTGTTGAAACGGCTGTAGCTAAATAAAAATCGTCCATTGTCCAGGTTTTAGCACAAATGCTAAAACCTGGACAATGGACGTCCATCGTCCAGCGTCCATCGTCCAGCGTCCATCGTCCAGGTTTTAGCACATGCCAAATTTCAAACAACAATTGACAGTGGCGCGACAATAAATGTGATCGATCGTGACACTTTTAACGAAATGCAAGACATAAAATTAACTTGCACGAACACGAAAGCTTTCGCGTATAATACGAAATCACCAGTTGAATTTTTGGGAAAATTCGAAGCGGTAATCGAATTACAACACGAAAACGAATATCTGTAGGCACATTCTATGTCGCCAAAGCTGCGAACTGTGGAAACTTACTTTCTCTTTCTACTGCACAAGAACTCGGACTTATTAGTTTGCATCTAGACAAACTGACATCAAAGGATGCCGCACTAGAAAACATTCTTCAAAAGCATTCTAAAGTTTTTTCCGATCTTGGAAAACTGAAGGGAGAAAAAATCAAACTAGATATAGACAAAACTAAAATTCCGAAAGCACAACCCCAAAGGCGCAAACCCTATCACATTCGAGAAAAAGTGAAAAACGCGATAACTGAATTAGAAAATCAAGATGTCATTGAAAAAGTGCCCGAAAATGAAGCTACTCCTTGGGTTTCACCCATTGTAGCTGTTCCCAAAAAAGATGGACAGGTTCGCATATGTGTCGACATGCGGCTCGCAAATGAAGCTATAAGACGAGTACGCCATCCTATACCAACAGTAAATGATGTTAATTTTGCCCTGAATGGAGCAAAATTTTTCTCGAAACTTGATTTGAGCCAAGCGTATCATCAGTTAGAACTGAATGAACGGTCTCGATATATAACAACCTTTAGCACTCAAGTAGGTTTGTATCGCTACAAAAGACTAAACTATGGTACAAACGCTGCAGCGGAGATATTTCAGTACACACTTCAAACTGCACTGCAAGGGCTTAAAAGGCGTCAAGAACATAGCTGATGATATCATTGTATTCGGCTCAACAAGAACTGAACATGACGCTAATCTTGACAAATGTCTATGAAAAGCCATAGTGGACAAAAGTAGTCGAGAAATTTTTTTCTGGTCGAGAATATTTTTATACAGTCGAGAATATTTTTATACAGTCGAGAATATTTTTATACAGTCGAGAATATTTTTATACAGTCGAGATTATTTTTTTACCGTCGAGAACTTTTTTTACAGTCGAGATTATTTTTTGCAGTCGAGAATTTTTTTACAGTCGAGAATATTTTTATACAGTCGAAATTATATTTTACCGTCGAGAACTTTTTTTACAGTCGAGATTATTTTTTGCAGTCGAGAATTTTTTTACAGCCGAGATTATTTTTTGCAGTCGAGAATTTTTTTTTATAGTCGAGAATATTTTTACACTCGCGAATATTTTTTGCAGTCGAGAATATTTACGCTCCAAATTTTTTCCGCGTTTTAGTGTCGAATCTGACAGGGCAACATGGCGTCGGGAAAAGGCGATTCTAGTCAATCTCGTGCAAAAGAGATTCTTTCGCAAATATTTAGCCGCATTGGGGAGTTGTCCGATGCCTTGGCGGGTCCTGATGGATCTTCCAATAATTCTAGCAGTGTTGGGACAAGCGACACGGTGGAGAGTGAGGTTAGGAAGGTATTTGGACAACAACATTCATCGACAACATTGTCATCAAGCGTGGGAACAAACCACACAAGTATTAGTACAACACAGGGTACAACCCAAGCTTCCGTTTCAGTTTCACCTTCTCCACAGCTATTCCAGGAGCCAAATCCTTCGTATAACACTAGAAGATACTTCGGTAACCAACGATCAGCAATGAAATCAAATCGTTGGAGAAAAGGAAAGGACCCAAAAACAAAAATTAAGTACTGGGCCGTTCTTACGTGACAGAATCAGAATCAGAATCAGAATCACATTTATTTCACACGTATTTAAACTAAGTAAGAATAACATACAGAAAATTTATATAGTTACAAAAATCAAAGCCCACATATTAAAACTGCTATATTAAACAAACGTGTACAGTGATCAAAATAGCGGAATGCTTTCGAGTTGATCACTGTATATATGTATCATATTATTATATAAAAGTATATGACGGCGACATAACAGAACTGTGTAGGTATTTATATTTGGAAATAAATAAGGAATTGACTATACCTATTCTTAAAAACAGAAACTGAATTTGACTCTTTTATATGGTAAGGAATTGTCTCCCAAATTTTTGATGAAACAAATCTGAAAGTAAAAATTCCATAATTTGTTCGAGCATTCGACCTAATAAAATTTTGTTTTTCAGCAAATCTAGTAGAATAAGAGTGCTGAGTAGATGCAGTAGAAATGATATTTGTAAATATCCTAGGGATATTTTTATCTTCGTTTATAATTTTGTATGTAAATGTGGCTATTTTCAATTTAAAAGCGTTGTCTAGCTTTAGTATGGAAAGTAAATTCATGTATAATGTTGCACTTTCTTTTTTGGATGCAAAAAACATATTCTTTATACATTTATTTTGACATGTTCGTACTTTATTAAGCTTTGTTGCATAGGTGTTACCCCAACTCATCAGTCCATAATTAATGTATGGGTAAATTAGAGTGTAATATAAATGTTTAAGCATTTTCAAATCTAGGTAATATCTGAGTTTATTCATTATTCCAGTGTTTTTAGCAATTTTACTATTTACGTGTTTGATCTGATACTCCCAATTTAGATTATTATCAATATATATACCAAGATATTTAATAAAGTCTCTTTTAACAATGTTTTTAATCCGTATATTTCTAGCTTTCTTTTTTGAGTTAGTGATAACCATAAAATTTGTCTTTTCCAAATTAATTGAAAGCTTATTTGTAGCACAGTAACGAAATATTTTTTTCAATTTCTATATTCATAACGTTTTCAACTTCTTCAATATTTGTGTTTGAATAAAATACATTTGTGTCGTCTGCGAATATTCGGAATGAAAGTTTGCTACTACAATTAGGCATGTCATTTATATAAATTAAGAATAATAATGGTTCGAGAGTTGAACCTTGAGGAACTCCACAAGTCATTGTAAGCATTTCTGAATCACAATTACCAATCCGTACATACTGTTTCCTATTCATTAAATAACTCTTAAACCAATCCAACTGGGTCCCACGTACTCCATATTTGTCAAGTTTAGATAAGAGAATTTGATGATTGACAGTATCAAAGGCTTTCGAGAAATCCAAGAATAATCCACACGTTATTTCTTTTTTATCAATTGTAGTTTTTAAGGTATCTGTAATTTCAAGTATCGCTTGTTCTGTCGAATAACCTTTTCTAAATCCAAATTGATATTCAAAGAGTATGCCATTTTTAACAAGAAATAATTCTAGTTGATTATAAATAATTCTTTCCAGTATTTTTGAAAAAGCTGACAAGACTGATATTGGTCGATAGTTACTTGGATTTGTAGTTGTACCAGATTTGTATATGGGTGTAACTCGTGAGATTTTTAGAATGTCTGGAACAATACCCGTAGTAATCGACTCATTATATATACTTGTAAACACGGGTGAGATTATTGGGGCTATCTTTTTTATCATTGCATTAGGAATATCAAAAGATGCTTTGGTACTGTCAAGTGTTAAAAACAGACTTAATACTTGAGTTTGTGTGATAGGTGACATGACAAAACTAGATACAGGAGAATTGCTAATGTAACTTGTTGGATTTTCATTAGTATTGGTTATTGTGTTAGCTAGGTTTGGACCTACATTAATAAAATGTTGATTGAACTGATTTGCTATATCATATTCCGAAGAGAACTCCGAACCATTATTAATTAGTCGTGATGGGTGATGTTGTCCTTTTTGTTTACGGCGTATGAGCGTACCTATAAGCTTCCAGGTATTTTTCAAACTATTTCTGTGTTTCTCAAATTGGGTGTAATAATAATCTTTTTTAAGTATATTCTTTAACTTATTTAGTTTATTAGAATACGATTTATACATTTTAATTTTTGCTTCATTATTACTATAGAAATGAGTGCGATACATTTTTTGTTTCGTTTTAATCGATTTTAAAATTCCAGAGGTGATCCATGGTTTATTAAGTTGTCTCAATTTACTCTGTGATGCCTCTTTTATCGGAGCATGTTTGTTTGTTACTTCATTTATAACGTTAATTACATCCTGTGTGGTTTTATTTAAATTAGTATTTAAATTACAAAATTTATCATTCCAATCGATTTGTCTCATATCATTTAAATATAACTCTGTATTAAAGTGCTCAAAATTTCTATAAAACTTTTTTTCTTTATTTCGTTTAATTGGAGTATTTATAATACAAAATATGGGTAGATGATCGGAGATATCAAATAATGCTATTCCCGATGTTATTTGAGGAGTAAGTGTATTGGTATAAATATGATCAATTAGCGTTTCTGTGTGATTTGTTATTCTTGTGGGTTTAGTAATAAGGGGAGTAGTATTGTTAGTATGCAACATATCTAAATATTTTTCAGTAGGTTGATGGTTCAAGTATTGAAGGAAATCAATATTTATATCTCCCAATATATAAAATTGATATTTGTGTTGATTTAATTGCTTAAGCAGTTCATTCAGTTGCTCTGTAAAAATTTCGATATTTGATTTTGGATGTCTATATACGCACCCTATAATGATGTTTTTTTTCTGATAACCAGGCTCAATTTCTACCCAGCATGATTCGACAAGATCCATAGAAAACTTAATGTCTGGTCTTTCAATAACTTTTAAACTATTGCAAACATAAATACCAGCTCCACCTGCCGCAGTCATCGAGTCAACATGATAGAATTTATAGCCTGATATATCAATATTTGTAACAGTATTATTATTTAATTTAGTTTCAGTAATTGCTACAATATCTGGTTTTTTCGAAAGCGAATACATCATGTCATTTAACAAATTTAAATTCTTTGGAAGACTTCTTATATTACAATGAAGTAAAGAAAGCGATTTAGGACCTTTTATCTTAAGGATGCTATCAACTTTTTCACTCTGATAATAGTCAGAGCAAATATTATCTAGCATATGGTCCGGATCGCTTTCGTCTAATTTATCTGGATTTGGCAACAATTTATGTAAGTCAATATTAGAATCCACACACCTATAATCAATATTGAATAAAGAGTTAAATTCCTTATTATTTAAATTATAAAAAGGCAATTCAACTAATTCAGTGTATGCATGTAAATTACCTATAGACACACTAGTTTTTTCCATAGTTGACTTAGAAGGCATAATTAGAATTTATTTGCATGCGAACAACCGCAAGCATGATATGCATGAGAGCACACATTGTTATTAAAAAGATTCGTTCAAGAAAGCATCGAAGTCCCTGGCATGTACAAAACTAAAAACACGAGAAGCATCCTCTTCCCGTAACATAATTTTTCCATTTATAGTCCAGATATGCTTCCATCTCTCTGATCGCTTGAACTCATTTACACGTCCAAACAGTTTTCGCCTACGTGCAGTTAGTGATTCGTTTACATAAATATTATTAAATTCACGATTGTTATTTTCGTACTCACGCTTAACCAGTGGCAAATCATTTGACTTCTTGCCAACCAATTTACTTCGTTTTTTATAGAACAAGTCTTTAGTATCCCGATGCACAAACTTAACAATAAGCTTGTCCTTTACCTTACGAGTTGGGGGAAGGCGGTGTGCGGTAGAAATTTGATGATCTGCGATCTCAATTCCCATGAGCTGGCCAATTTCCTTTACAATTTCCTTCGGCTTATCGTCAGGCAGCATTGGGACGCCGGTAATCTCCACACAGTCGCGACGAATATACTGCTGTATGTCATCTTGCTCATCAATCAAATCATCTATAGACTTCATTTTATCTTCCAAAACTTTCAGACAACTTGATATTTCCATGACATCCCGCTTTGTTATTTGAAGAGAGTCAGTAAAGTTGTCGTACTCTTTCGATAGGAAGGTTTGCGAGGCTTCGATTTCAATACACTTCGCTGTTAGGGCGGAAATTTCATCCTTTATTTTGTCAATCTCAGCTTTAAATTCCCTTTGAATACTTGGCAGAAATTCATCAGCCCAAAGTTCTCTTAATGTGTCTGCTGTTAAATAACTAGATTTAGCAGCTTTAGGAGGCATTATTTACGGAGCATTAAAATGTACGTCCGTCCTGCATGCCTATATAGCCGTCCTGCATGCCTATATAGCCATGCCTATATATGTACGTCCGTCCTGCATGCCTATATCTTACTCTCAGGAACAGATGACAAGGACATATCCCATCAAGGAAGTAAAGTGTTTTTGCAAGAAAATGGACACATTATCAGTGCCTTCGAGTTTCACAAGGAGTGGAGTGACATTGACGTAGAACTTGAAATACGTCAAGCTTTTCAGGAAACACTGCCTGATGACGTTGACATTGAGATTGTCCATTCTGTCCACACAACACTGCTCACGCCTACATTGGCACCGGGTCAACATTTAACTGGTTCTGTAATCAACAGAGTCTTCAGTCACAACAAACCAGTGTATACCAGGCCATGTAGACAAATCCTAAAACAGCCTATGAATACAGAGAAGCGTCAAAGGTATAATTTTCCTGACAAAGTATTTGATGATAATGGTTATGTTGAAATTAGTAATAATCATTTATATTATTGCATTCATTAATAAAATTAATAAAATTAGAATTGCTTCGTATGTGTCGAAGCGTATATATTTTATTCATGTATCGTACGTAATACGTTTATTTTTCATATTAAATAACATGGTTTTTAACAGGTTATGGGCCCAGGTGCCGCTTGAGTGTACGATACGTATGTCTTAATTGACGGGAATCATATAGTGTGTTTACTGAAGCGTAAACGTGCCGTTGAAAGCTGCAAATTAAGCTATTGTTTGCGAAGGAAAATTCAATATGGCGGAAATAAGGGAAATTACACAGATTGAACATTTAAATGGAAAGAACTGCCAATCTTGGAAGTATAACATCAAATTAGTATTGATGGAGCGAGGATTATGGGGTTTTGTAAATGCAACTGAGGAACAGCCAGCTGAAATCGCCACTGGGCAGGTAAAAAGTGCGTATCAACTAAGATCTGACAAAGCATATTCATTGATTGCAATAAGCGTTGATAAGAATCTACAAGTTCACATTAGTAGAACAACAGATCCTTTGGAAGCTTGGGAGACACTTCGAAAGCAATTCGAGTTGGTTTCAATCACTCAAATCGTGAGATTAAACCGCAGATTTTATGCTGCTACTATGAAAGAAGATGGCGATATAATGGAGCATATTACGTACATGACAACACTGGCAGACCAATTGCGAGAAATGAAAGAGGAGATTTCAGATCAGAAATTTGCCACAGTGATTTTAGGAAGCCTTCCTGAATCGTATGAAAACTTTATTTCAAGTTTGAATGCTCAGAAAGTAGAAGATCTTAAATGGGAAAATGTCAAAAGCTTATTGGTTGAAGAGTATATGAAGCGAAAAGAGAAGCAAACAGAGAGTCCAGGTCAGAACGATGCATTATTTTCGAGGAGGAGTAATTATTCATTCCGTGGAAGGAATCATCAGTTTCGTGGTGGCAGACAGTATGGAAACAATACTCGAGACAGTGGTGTATACAATCAGAGGAGACCAAACCAGATGCGAGGAATTAAATGTTTCAAATGTGAGAAATTTGGTCACGTTGTTAAGAACTGTCCTCTTAACAAGAAATCAAATGAGTCAAATATCACTGAAGAAGGCGAGCAAGATAAACACGGAAATGAAGGAATAGCTTTAAGTTCTACATCCACCAATAAAAGGAAAAATTATCAATGGCTCATTGATAGTGGAGCAACTAAACACATGACATTTCAGAGGAATATTATAACTGATTACAAGAAATATGAGGAACCATCGAAGATCTATCTTGGAGATAATAGAATCATCAAAGCATATGGCGAAGGAAAAGTGAAGCTTGAATGTAATGATGGTGCAGACAGTGGCGTAGCTGGCTCAAAATAATCGTCCCGCCGAAGTTTCAATACACCTCTATTTAAACAGGAGTATTTTGCCTTGGTAAAATACAAAAAAATTGTAAGGAGCCCCATAGCCCGATGCGCGTGCAAATCACGCTACACGAGTAATTTGACCTTTATAATCGATTTCCGACATTTCCCGAGTGCTAGGATGTAAACATCGCATTGTTTTGAATATTTGGCCTGGAACCTCCGGTCAAAGCTCTCGCGTAAAATTTAGATATTTTGAAATACCGAAATAAAAAATGCAAATCTGCAATACAAGCTTGAACACAACACTCTAAATAGTGTGTTAGATTGTGATTCGAACAAGACTAATACCAAAAAGAAACGTTGGAAGTGGCCGAAGTTATATAATTTCGGCGAAAGGTATGGCTTAATAATAGTGAACATTGTTTACATCGTTCGAGTATATTATATATAGGTATAGTTTACACTGTCCGAGTATGGATAGTTTATAATTTATGGCTATTTTACATTGTTCAATTACATAGTATCTTTCAAGCGGAATTTTTGGTGGTATTTTCGTATTTCTACTGCAAATACCCGCGGAGTTCTTTAATATATGGAATTGACTTGACAACCTCCGCCTTTATAAAATAGCGGGACTTGGCATTTAAAACAGCCGTTCTGAGCATGCGCTGCACCAATTATCCAATCAGAAACCAGAATTTCTTGTATAGGATAGTATTGCATATTCCGCCATATGAAAATCAGCGAAACACGAGACATGCGATTATACAAGTTGCGTGAGTAAGCAATCAATTGCGTGGAAATTAGCTAATTTTGAGTTTCAGAGGTCAAAGAGCAGACAGCAACATTGCGTAAACTTTAAATAAATAAATGAAAGCACTGAAATATTTATAAATTTTCAGAATAAGAAAAGCTGTGAATTCGGCTTCACTATAAAACATTTCCTCATTTTTTTTTGAAATTTCTAGTCCCGCCCGGCGGGACAACGGGACCGCTAGCTACGCCACTGGGTGCAAACAACATTACTTTAAAATTTACATAAAGTATTATTTGTCCCAGAAATTAAGAAGAATCTACTATCAGTCCTAGCTATGACCCAAATGGAAGCTGAGGTTATATTCGACGATGAAAAATGTTATATAATCAAGAATGGGAAGACAATCAACATTGGACATTTGCTCGATAGTAAGTTATATGTTGTAAACACTCAGCCAGACTATGTTAACATTACAACAATAGAAGTCCCAACACTAAGGCAATGGTATTGTAGATATGGGCACTTAAACTTTGGATACATCAACAAATTGGCACAAGGAAACTTAGTCACTGGTATGAAATATACTAAGGGTGAAACCAACCAAAAATGTGAAGCATGCACAAGAGCAAAGATGCATCGAATACCTGTCCCAAAACAAAGCTCGAATAGAACGACTCAACCGCTGGAATTAATTCACAGTGATGTATGCGGACCAATGAACACTGATTCCATTGGTGGAAGTAAGTACATTTTAACATTTACTGACGATTACACTAGATACTAGATATGTAACAGTGTATTTTCTGAAAAATAAGTCAGAAGTTTATGAGAAATTCCAAGAATATGTTAGCATGGTTGAAAACTTTACTGGGTTGAAAGTAAAAACATTGCGAACAGACAATGGTGGAGAATATGTTTCTAATGATTTCTCCAAATATTGTGTAAATAAAGGAATTGTTTATCAGTACAGTAATCCTTACACTCCAGAGCAAAATGGTGTTTCAGAAAGATTAAATCGAACACTCATGGAATCTGCCAAGTCCATGATATTTCATACGAACATTCCAATCAACTTTTGGGCAGAAGCTGTCAACACAGCTGTGTACTTACACAATAGAAGTCCCACTGCATCCCTAAAAATGAAAACACCTTATGAACTCTGGTTCAGTAAAAAGCCAGATGTGTCAAACCTGAAAGTATTTAGATCAGTTTGTTTCATCCATACACCCAGCAATCTACGACGAAAGCTTGACCCTAGATCGCGAAAAGCTGTATTTATTGGGTATCCACTCGACACGAAGGGTTATAAACTATATGATATAGAATTTAAAAATTAAACGAGACTTACCTGTAAGTTGAAGTTTGATTGTAATTCTATGAGTTATCAGTGAGGAACTAGGAAGTCACATGAGATATGCATGCGCAGATCGAGTATTCAGCCTTTGAAGCAGTAGTGATTGCACCCAACAAGGGTGGGCTTGCCATCTCTAGTTTGGCCACATAGTGTGTTGGGTGGGTGACTCCCTAGTTCCTCACTGATAACTCATATAATTACAATCAAACTTCAACTTACAGGTAAGTCTCGTTTAATTTTTAAATCCTATTTCGTCATCAGTTACGTCACTAGGGAGTCACATGAGACTTCAAAGCCGTGCAATCACTGCAAATTCTGGAGCAAAGATTTATTGTATAACAGTACAAAACCAATGTGTACGTAGTAACAACTAGAAATTTGTGCGGTATATGCCACAGTCTAACAGTATGTTAGTTTAAACATTAACATAAACATAAACATAAACAGAGTTTAATAAAGTTTCACCAAAATTGGTGTCCTGGTCAGTGATGGGCTTTTTGTAGAACTTTGCCTTTTGGTGAGCCACAAGGAGCTGGTTTGTGTTTTCCCTGATTCCCTTTGTGCGTTGTATATATTCCAACAGGTGATGTGGGACACATAATTGTTTGTCCAGAGGAAAAGCCTTTTAAAGCAGTTTTAGTGGTTTGGAACCAGGTTTGGTGGTTTACAGTAGTTTGTTAATGGGAAAAACACTCTCATCATCACCAAGTTTCATGCTGTCAATACTTAATGATTGCAGAGTCTGGCATCGCTGCCCAGACAAAAGTGCCATTAGCATAACAAGCTTTAGAGTTAAGTCTTTCAGTAACAGTTCTTTGGCAATTTTAGACTGTTTAAGGTGGTTTAATTAAGACAATGCTCATGTCCCATATATTTTGTCGGGTTGGTTGGGGAGGAATAATAGTTCCTTGCTTTTTGGTAAGACAATTGGCTGTTGGACAATCATGTTCATTGCTTTCGGCCACCATACAATATCTGTGTTGGCCAATATGGGATCACTAGGATCTCTGAGGCTTGATCTTCTTGGACTTTCTGTAGTACTTGCATTATCACACTAAATGGTGGTAAAGCATAGAGAGCAAATTGAGTCCATGTCATGTGAAAGGCATTAATGGCAATTGCTTCAGGGTCTGGTCTAAATGCTACGATGGTTGATTCTGGAAACAAATAGATCAATGCCAGGGGTAAATCTGAGCATGTTACATGCCAAGGTAAG
>CACRXK020012863.1:4609-14617 GCA_902702795.2 Paramuricea clavata
CCCCCAGTTCCGGCGTCCCTGAATATGAGTATAGTCATAAACTAAGTGGAAAGTATATTCATTAGTTACGTAACATACAAAGGATTTTCCTCTTAATAGTAATAATCTTTGGTGATTTATAAATAGCATTGAAAATTGAAGTGAATAGCAAAGCAACATTTATTATTATATATCAATAGTCAAAGTCGCATTTTTCTAGTGTTTTATTGGTTGAGAACATATCACGTGAGAGTGACGAAATTAGGCTGTCTCCCTCGCAACAGCGCAAGAGGGAGATAATACGTTATCGACCGGCGAATAACAAAAACATTCACGTGCGCCATCACGTGAAGATGCGACCTTTGGACATTCCTAGTACGTAATTAAAACTTTCGCTTCAAGTAACTGCAGTGTAGCCAGTGTTTAATTTAACGTTTTAACAATAAAATATTTCATGTATTTACGTTCATTTGTTCTTTAATTTGTTGTTATATAATAAAACACTTATTTACTGAGACCACAAAACACACTGTTTCCCTCGGTCTCAGTAAATAAGTGATAATTATTCTTTTTCAGACACATGGATAATGACACGGATTTAGGACACGACCCACGACATGTCCACGGATCTCGGCACGACGTCCCCGTCGAAGCAGTCACGATAGTCCTCGCTATCCTAATTGTCCTCAGCGTCGCCGGAAACTTGTTAGTATGCAGTGCATTCGTCATTCAACCACGCCTGCGCAGAGCGCTCTATTTGCCAGTCCTAAGCCTCTCGGTTGCTGACGTGATGTGCGGCCTGGTCGCCATGACGTCGTACTTGGCGAAGAAACACGTTTTTGGCGGGAAAAAGGAACAAGTTGTATGCGATATTTCGCGATTTTCCTATTTTCTCACAGAATACGCGTCCGTGTTCAGTCTCACTATAATCAGCGTGGACCGGGCTCTGGCCATTGTTAGACCACTAACATACCAAACTACGGTCACGTCTCAACGTATGAAGGCAGCTTTAGGCTGTACATGGTGTTGGGCCATCATAGTGTCGGCTTTGCCATTTTTTTGGAAAACAGAAAAAGACGATGGTTGTTATTTTAGACCGACAAACGAATGGAGTATGGCAGTGATAGTGGGGAATGTCTTGGTGCCATTCTTGCTTATTCTGGCGTGCCAATTTTCGATATACGTTATTGCGATTAAACATGCTATCATTATTAAACAACAAAGAAGAATCAGCATGGTGAATCGGAGAGGTAGCACGCCCCGGACTGAGGCATGGGCAATAGAACGAAAAGCCACTGTGAGTTTATCCATTGTTATTGGTTTATTCATCATATGTTGGGGTCCGTCTACGCTATACTACTTTCTACAGAAAGTGAGCCCGGGGTATTTCGAAGGAACTTTTGGCGAGTACGAAGGCACCTTCAACGCCGTAGTAAAGTTGATGACTTTCGCTAATAGCTGTTTTAATCCTCTCGTTTATTCATGGTTGAACAAAGACTTTCGTCAAGCCTTTCTGCGGGTATTGAGTCGAAAGAGGTACAAGAATGCCGTGGAGAAACAAGCCAGCCAAATAAGTCATCATGAACTACTGATAAGGCAAGCGAGCAAGCCTACGATGGTCACATACGAACACTCGTGATTATTGGTAGGGGAAGTTTATTTCACATCATTTTTTATGGTTGCATTGTAATGAAAATTCAAAATGACCAGTGAGATACTTTGTGTCGAAGTCATTTACTGCCACAAATACGCAACGTTTCGCTACGATACGACTGAAGTGGAAAGCTTGGCTTAAGAGCCGTGTTGAAATAACTCTATGTCAACACGGAAAATTTCTTTCTTTATATTTCTTTGTGCTATATTATATAAAAATATAAAACATTTTTCCGTATTGATATACAGTTATATCAACGCTCGTGGAAATTGGGATAGTTTGACAAAGCATCTTATTTAGTCATTTTGTATTTTCTTTCAAACATAATTGACATAAAAGAATGGAGTGAAATTTCAATGCATTAAGCACTTTACGACGACGGCAAACAAACTCGTTGAACTAAATGATTGTAAAGAAAACCTGTCGTCTATTATCCATCGTATGAAATTAATACGGTTTGGTAAATACCAACTTAAAATGATCGTGTTTTGTGATTGGCTTCATAAAACAATAGTCATCAGTGTTTATGACTCGTTCTTTAGATAGGTTCATCAACCAAGCACAAAATCCGTTCATTTTAGGTCGGTATTTACCTTGTACTACACACGTAAAATTTCACATCTTGTCAACAAGACGTGTTCGCAACAGGCATGTAGCAAGCATGTCAACAAGTTGTAACAATGTTGTTAGTTTATCAAGTTGCTATAAGGTTGTCACTCCAAGGTGTTGAATTGCAGGACGATAACAAGTTGTTGGAGCAACTTGTAACAAGTCTGTTGAGTTCAACAACTTTGTAGCAAATTGTTAACAATCCGTTGACAACTCTTCAACAAACTGGGGACAAGCAGTGCGAACACATCCTGATGACAAGTTGGTTTGTTATGGCTGGTTTATACTACTAGTCTTACTACGCTCAATAGTTCAATCGATTTTGCCGTGTAATTATTTCATTCTTTATTTTTGCCGCCTCTATGAAACACGTTTTATTATGGTGCAGGTTCATCACAAGTTTGGTAATAAATAAAACACATGCATTTTTGTGAAAATAGTTTATAAAAGCAAAGGGTAAAAAATCGATAATTATCAGATGATATTTAAGTATATATTTATACAATAAAGATGGAGATTAGTTTATAAGGCTTTTGTCATTCTTTTTTTGCTTTGCTCATCAGCGCCGGAGAAAAGGTCAAAAGGATGAGAGTTGGCAAGCGAGAGTTTGCATGAGAGTTTTCTCAACTCCGGCTAAGCCGGTTTTCCACTAGCGAATTTTCTCGCGCGAAGCGACCTTTAGGAATATTTTGATGAGGGTACATATATTCAGAGTATTCATAACTTATTTACTCGTTCACATCGATCAGAAGAAGAAAATCACGCTACAAATCGTAGCAAAAATTGCAAGTGTAAATGGGCCTTTAAGAGTTGATGAGAGTTGATTGGATATTACCACGCACCTTTCATCAAAATTTGAACCAGCTGAAAGTTGATGAGAGTGGATTAGGTGGTCCTTTAAGGCAAGCGGGAATGGACCTACTCATTCTCCAATGAACAAAATTTTGATAATATATCCCTGCGAAGTTTGTATTACGCGCGGGAAATTGATACCTTTTGTCAGAAAGCGGTATCAATTTCCCGTGCGTAATACAAAATAACTGAAAAACGGCAAACTTCGCAGGGCTATATTATCCGCATTTTACAACATTTCGCAACGAAACTTCGGAATATTACTAATTTTGTGATACTCTTTCAAGCTGTGATGAAATTTTTGTCTAGACTTGTCTGCATCAAAATTTTGTTCATTAGGGAATAGGTCCATTGCAACTATCATCAACCCTCATCGTTGTTTGACCGAGGCTTTATAGATGGACAACAGTATTATATCAAGAAAATATCAGGAATGACTTTCACGCAGAACCATTACCAATAGATCACACTATTCTAGTTATAGTCTATCGTGTGTTTACATAAGACGGCTGATCAATCAAACTATAATATAAATCCGCCCAATGTCATTTGGGAGCCTGCCCTTTACTCCAAATTTTTTTCATCACATTGTTCAAACTGGGCTTTTATCTCGTCAGGTATTTCTACTTCGTGTAAGTTTGCCATATTGTCCTCGGGTTCGTCTCCGATCAATATTTGAACGAGATTTTCGATCGCCTTGCAAACGTTCTCGTCTTTTTCCCACTTATGAAGTTCCCGTATGATGACGTAAGCGTTCTTCTCTTGGATGTATTGCCGACCAGATTTGGTGGAACAGAGCTGCAAGATACGTAAAGAAATAGAAAATCGTGCTGTTAAAGACTGCAAAGTAACGTGCAATGGTAATATGATCTTGCATAAATTGCCATGGGTCTCGTGTTTGGATGACGTAATATTGCGAGATTTATGAGTGCCTAAACGCACTAAATGGCCAAAGTGTTGGGTTGTTGTAGAACTAAGATTTTAGAAGAATTCTTTATCTTATTATTTCGAATTCTAAATATTGTTAGTTTTATCTGATATTTTAAATTATTGTACACAATCTAGTACTTGTAAAAGCTATGAAATTACGCATATGAACCTCACATTTACTAAAGAGAAACTTTAATTTAAAAATACTACAGTCTTCTTTGGGTTACACAAATCAACTTTCAATTATGGGAAGATTGAAAAAATTACTAAGAAAGTAATTTTACCATCATAAGACATTCAATCAGCATCATTCTTATCTCATGGTCCGTTTCACGTTCCTTATCATCTCCCAGATACTGTAGATCCATTGGTAGCTTGTCATTTTCGCTTTCTGAGAATTCCTCTGGTCCAGCCAATGATAATAAGAGTGTGGGCAAGATATCAACATTGTCACCAAGCAACCAATCATGGCAGTCTAGAAAACGTTAGGATAGATTTCTAGGATATTGAGGCTTAATGGAAGCACAATATTACTACTGATGTGTCTCTTGCAATTCAGCTTTTAATAGCTCTCAACACAAGTATAAATGATTGGGACCCCCCCCCCCCATTCACTTACATTCAATTACAGTATCATCCAAGGCCTCTTTTAGCATGTGGGGGAGGGGGGGGGGGTAGCATAGCCCCAACTCCCCCAACAAAAGTTCTTGGACATATAGTCATTCATTCAGTACTTTGAAACCTACCATATTCAAAACAACAATTCCGGATAATACCAACAATCCCTTTTCTACGCACCACAGACTTTTGAAAACCAACGTATGGTGACAATTTTTGCATCAAATCTCCGACTTTATCAAGGACTAACATTCGTACCACCTTAAGCCTGCTCATGTTCGATAGAAATGTTGCTAAATGATGCAGCTCTACATGTTCATTATATTTCTCATTGCAAAGCACATCAAAAATCTTCTTAAGGGAGTACTGCGGTGTTTTTTCAACACTTTTCAAACACAATTCGCAACCTTGTTCCGATCTAGTTAAATTTGACAAAAGCATAGCTGCTTTATCAGCAAATATACAATCTTTGTCAACGATCTGAGGTAATATTAACTCAAAAGTATTAAGATTTTCTAGTTTTCTTGCCACGATTTGCGAAGCTGATGCATTTAAGAGAAACACGCAAGCGTCTTTCTGCACTCCTTGCGACTTCTCGCTGGTCAATTCAATAACTTTTTCGACCAGTTTCAAATTGTTTTCTATAAATTTAATGCCATCTACGCTTCCAGTTAGTCCAAGCAAGTATTCCAAAGCCAAGCTTTTCACGTCTTCTCGTGAATCTAACGACAAATATCCAAAAAGGTCGGTCAGTTCATTTTCAGGCGGGTTGGCCGCCATCTTTTTTTTCTTGACCGAGGCAAGAGTTGGGAAGAGTAAGCACTAGTATAAAAATGGCGGGAAATCCCGGCAAATTAGAAATATAGAACAGTGATATAGAAACATTTCATTGAAAATTGGAAATATAAATATTCCAGCTGCAAAAATAACTTTTTTATAGTATATTTTTAAATTCACTTTATGAATACTGACACTTTTAGCTTGGAGCACCTTTCAAAGGATAGTTGAAGTCAACGTTTTTGCCATGGAATGGAATGATAAAGTGATATTAAACATTTTCAATTTTGGTATAGTGCTTTATATTTGTTTTATATATATATATATATATATATATATATATATATATATATATATATATATATATATATATATATATATATATATATATATATATATATATATATATTCATGTTTATTCCACTTGAGATTTGACTGAGATCTCAGCATTGAAATGAATATACTGGAATGCTATATTCAGATAAACTGCCTATCTTTTTCTTGAAGCCAAACCTTACTGGAACTGGCCTTCAAGTATGGCTTCAAATTTCCGGTTGGAGGTAGCGTTCCAGTTATATTCATTTCAATGGTTCTCAATCATCTCACCTAGTGGGACTGACTTGTTTCTTGTATGAACACAAATTTAATTTGATATGCATTGACAAATCGCATGCAGATCTCACTATGATCTCACTTAGGCAAGATTCCTGGACAACTAGGTTCTTGAGCACTTTTCGGTCAGCCAGCCGGCATGAGAGCCAGTCAGTTTTACATTTGTGTCCTTACAAAAATTTATTCTTGAATTCTATAGTATAAATATTTTCATTTTTGAAATATTCTGGGTACAAGATTGAATCTTTGTACGAGATAATGGGGGTTTTGAAGGGACTTTTAGGGATTGTTTGGGGATATTTTTTAAATTTGGGGGGGGAATTGTTTTGGATATGTAGAGAGTTTTTTGGATTTCGTGAGGATTTTTTAGGGATTTGTTTTCTCCCGGTACACCCACTCAAGACCTCTCAGGATTCCAATAGCTTCCCAATTTGGCATAGTACAAAACATGGACTGGACTGGACAGTTGGACTGGACAGTTGGACTGGACAGTTGGACTGGACAGTTGGACTGGACAGTTGGACTGGACAGTTGGACTGGACAGTTGGACTGGACAGTTGGACTGGACAGTTGGACTGGACAGTTGGACTGGACAGTTGGACTGGACTGGACAGTTGGACTGGACAGTTGGACTGGACTGGACAGTTGGACTGGACTGGACAGTTGGACTGGACTGATTTTTACATTTTATCTATTCTTGACTTGCACGTCAGCCACCATGTCAGGTGGCATGGCACAAAAGAATATTTTATCACAGAATAGATATACTGTGTCATGTCTATTTTGTGATTTTATCGATGAACATTGTCTGGTGTGTACCAGGAGATTGGTTTCAAGTCAAGAATATAATGTTTTGCACCTGAATTACTTTTGATTTTCGGAAATTGAAAATACTTTACCTTCCTCGATGACCTCACTTTATAACTGGAGTGAAATCTCTTAAAGTGAAAGAAACCCCAGTAAGGGGCCGACCATTTAACTTTTGAGGGGGGGAGGGGGGTTTGCTGCTGGAAGGGAATTTTTTTTCTGGGATCGTTATATGTGCAAGATTTTTTTTCCCTATCCCATCACCATGTACCATATTTTTTTTGCCACTCTCTCTTTCACAGCATTTTTTTCAATAGCTTATACCATTTAGATTCTTTAATTAATAATAGTTAACGTTGAGTTTTCTAGCTTCATGCATTGCTTTTAATAATACATATTGCTATGAGGTACAGGGCTGCCGAGAGAATTCGCGGGGGCCGGGGCAAATCTGCCCTGGGGGCCCCATGACATCATTATTTTTAAGCTAGACCCAACTAGAGCTTAGCTAGACTGCATGTGGAGGTACTGTAAGGAGCCCTCAATTTCAAAAATTCTCTGACCAATTTAAAGAATCTACTCAATTTTAGGCTCTCGCTCTCAAGTTGGCGCCCTATTAAGGTGGGGGCCTGGGGCAATTCCCCCCTGCCTCCCTCTCTGCAGCCCTGATGAGGTATAAGATTTGGTTCAGAGCCTCTTTACAGATGTGTAACTGGAGGGGACATATTTAGCGGGGGGACCTGGAGAAGTTACAGTCGGCAAGTCTGTATCACTGCAGCTACCAGCATATATATGCATGGTTTAACTAATTAATAAGTATACATCACAGGGCAGCAGATCAGGCCAATATTAACTAGGATTCTGAGACAACCGAGTCGACCACCGAAGGTGCAAGCCTCTGGAGGGGTCTGGGGGCATGCCCCCCAGAAAATTTTGGATTTCGTGAAGCTCAGATAAGCTATTTCCCGCATTTTGAGGAGTTTTCCAACATGAAATTAACCTTACACTAGTCTCCGAAAATCAAACCAGCTGATCTTCTGGGACTGGTCAAATCGATCCCTGCAACCATGCTGTTTTACAACATTTTTTTCCCACCAAATACTGGGGCAGGGTATTCCCCCCCCCCCCAGTTTGTTAGTGCAGGCATTTTTTTTGTTCAGAATAGCCTTGCAGGAAATGTTTTTTCAAAATCACCCCCTCCTCAAAAGTTAAATGGTCAGTCAGCCCCTAAGTAGAATAGAATACAACACCAAACATAAACTAGTTATAGCCTGCGGGTAGCCTGCTCGGATACGTATTAAATTTTGATATTTCAGCCTGCATGGCCATGGGCGTAGGAAGATCGATATTTTTTGGGGGGTGGGGCTCATATTCATATATTCATGTTCGCAGACTGTAAAAACAATCAATTTCAAAAGAAGTAAATGATGCAGAACACGAATGTATGAATATGAGCTCCCCCCCCAATTATCGATCTTTCTACGCCCATGGCCATGCAGACTGAAATATAGAAATTTAATACGTATGCGAGCAGGCTACCCATAGCAAAGACAGATAAGTAGTTTATGTTTGGTATTGTATTGTATTCTACTTGCTGGGGTTTCTTTCGCTTTAAGAGATTTCACTCCAGTTATAAAGTGAGGTCATCGGGAAGGTAAAGTATTTCAATTTCCGAAAATCAAAAGTAATTCAGGCGCAAAACGTTATATTCTTGACTTGCAACCAATCTCCTCCTGGTATACACCAGACAATGTTCATTGATAAAATCACAAAATAGACATGACATGGTATATCTATTCTGTGATAAAATATTCTTTTGTGCCATGCCACCTGACACATACCTAATTTTAGTGTGCAGTGATAACCAATTTGTGCAGTGATAAAAGCAAAATGTGCAGTGATAAAATGCAAAATGTGCAGTGATAAAATTTGTTTTGATAAACGAAATAAACTGATTTGGGCCGGCGCACACAAACACTAAAGGCTTTCACTCAAGTTCTCAACGCACAAGGAGTCGAGGAGTGATCAGTGGGAGGGGTACTTGTCAAAAATGCCAAATTATATTGTTTATTTTACTTACCTTGTAATAAAGCTTCAAAATGCATGACAATGTTTATTCCGAAATACTCAATTTTGCTTTGGTATGTACTTCATATAACTATAATATCGTGTCATATACCGATGACGTTCCGATCGTAAGGCGAGCAACGAATTGTGAACACGTGCAGTCGTACACTTATTAAAAGTGAACTTAAAGGAAGTAAAATGTCTCATGCAAAACAGCGAAAAATTGACAGTTTTGTGCAATCAACCGAAACTAAATCGTCGAACACAAGCGACAAGCAACTGGACGGAGTGGACGAAGCAGAAGTACCCACTACGTCTACAGAGCCTGATTCTACGAATAGCAGTGAAGAATCTATCGCTGAAATAGACGAAGATTTTACGACCTTTGCCAGTAGTTCTGACAGTGGTCACAGTTTTGTCTCTTCTCTATCATCTGAGTTTGATTCGTGTGTGTTAACAGTAACAGAAACACAATTGTCATCTGTGAAACCGAATTCATCGAATGCAGCCAAATCAAATGCGTCCTTCGACGACAAGTCTATTCAACGTGTGCCAGGGAGAGGAAAAAGAAAACGCGTTGTTTGTAAGGTATGCTTGCCAAATCTCGAAATTGTGAAGCATGCATGTTACAGGGGAAGAGTGCCGCCAATTTGTCAACCTGGAGGTACTGAAGCAAGAGAACAAACAATCCAAGAACACTTGCAGAGCCCAGCGCACCAGCAATGCCTCAAAGCAGAACGATTAAAGAAACTTTCAAGTGTAGAAAAATCTCAATATGTGCCATTGATGAAAATGGTCAACTCACAACGACAGCAACTAGCCAATAACATTGGATCGTTAATAATTCATGTCTATAATGATGCAAAATGCTTAACATCGTCCGCCTTTTCCTGGCCGTCTAGGGTAATTGCTGCAAAAATGGCTCATGAGTTTGATTGCAATAAACCATTTAATTCGTACAGTCCTACCAATTTCGACCTGCAATATATTAGACCACCAGTTGTGCAGGAACTTTTACGGACTATAGTGTCTGCTGATTTGCCAAGAATCAAGAAGGAAATTGATTCATGCATTGCTGCATCTTTTCGTTGTGATGCATCTATGGA
>CACRXK020012865.1:2986-14612 GCA_902702795.2 Paramuricea clavata
AAAACGGCAAACTTCGCAAGGCTATACTATCCGCATTTTACAACATTTCGCAACGATATATATATATATATATATATATATATATATATATATTTCTATTAACCGTGGCATAATCTACTCGCAAACTGAGCAATAACCATTTATGTTTAACAGGTTGAGTTTATATCAGCGACAAAGAAAACAACTGGCACAAGCTCGGGCGCTAGTACGTCGGGTACTTCAGGTATGCAAAACGTTTTTTTGTTAACACATCTAACTAAACAATTTGCGAACTTCACAGGGCTATATTTTCTTCATTTTACAACATTAGCAACCGTATTAATTTGTATACGCGCTGAAAATGCGCACATTTGAGCCGAAAGTTAGGGGCCCCTATTTATTTAGGGGCCCCTATTTCAAAAAAATTTTCCGGAAAAAAAATTTTCGGACAACAACCTTCATACCAAATTTGGGTATTTTACAAATATCTTGCCCTTTGCGCGAAAATAGTTGACCCAAAAAAATGACTGGGGCCCAAAAAATTTTTCTGGGGGCCCGGGGGGCCCCGGGTGTTAGCCAAAAAAAAAGTTTTGTCCGTTAAACCTAAATTGGGAAAGTTTTTTTGACCGATCAAAGTCCTTGTGTAGGAATAAACCAACGTCTTTTCCAACGTGTTTCTCCTTAGATGCAAACAGCGGTAGCTTGGTTTTCTACATTTCATTTCCGGTGAATGAACACTGAAAAATGCACCCGATGGCACTTTGTTTTGTATATTCCATGATATAATCTTCTTCTTAATCTTCTTCTTTTCTTTGATATAATAATATAAAATCAATTAACTTAATGCACTTTCTCATCAGAAAAAATGAGGTATACCCTACGGAAATAAATTTGATTTGATTTGATTTGATTTGAAAGTCTTCCCGTAGACCCAGTTGGGAAAGCCTCTTAGCTACTTCAGTTGGGAAGAGTCGGTCAAACGGACAGTATATGGGCTAGCTAACACCCTGCTTTCCTTACAGACGAAGCGGCGAGAAGACGAAGGTCGAAGTGGGATGTAACTAGCTCAGGTACGGCAGCATTGACAATACCACAGAGTGCCGTACAGACTATTGCCTCAGTTCAAGCTGTTGTCGCCGCGAACAGTAAGCTTGTTACTGTCCAGGTTAAAAAAACTTAGTGTATTGTGTACGTCTCATTGTAAATACTGGACAAATATAGGATCAACCTGATCTGGTAGGGGGGAGGGGAGGGGGGTATGCTCTCATGGAACTTTGGTCATGATTCAGGGTGCGTACCAGGGGAAATCAGTACTTTGCTTCCAAAGTTTCTTTGCGAAATGTTGCAAAATGCGGATAGTCATTTTGTATTACGCACGGGAAATTGATACCGCTTTCTGAAAAAAGGTATCAATTTCCTGTGCGTAATACAAAATGACTGAAAAACGGCAAACTTCGCAGGGCTATAACATCCGCATTTTACAACATTTCGCAACGAAACTTCGGAATATTACTAATTTTGTGATGCTCTTTCAAGCTGTTTGTCTAGATTTGTCTAGATCAAAATTTTGCGCGGATAACACGAAGTTGCATTCACTTTTGGACTTGACGTCTCACTCCAAATATGTATGGAGATCACTGGGCATATACTATAGAGACCTTACGATTTTAGGACGGCAATACCCTGGATTCCAGAGCCTTCAGTAAATAATAAATTGAAACGTCGTGAAGGCTCTGGTTCAACGGGAGGATTCTTTGATTAAACCGTACTGTAACCACTAATTCTGTTTTGTGATTGGCGCGGTTTAATCAAAGAATCCTCCCGTTAACCAGAGCCTTCACGACGTTTCAATTTATTATTTACTGAAGGCTCTGGAATCCAGGGTAGGACGGCAACGGCCACCAATACAATAAATCATTGAAAAGAATTGAGTCATAAAACCCATGTCTTCAACTTCTAAGACTGTATTAAATTCATACGATTGATAATGTACGACGAATTATCTTTACTACCCTCTACTAAGAAGGATGAGCCATCCCAGGGTTAATGTATACAGTATATAAAAGCTATATTAGTGGACTATTTATTTTACTTGGTACAAACTCTAATTAGTATTTTTGCACAAGTGAATATAACAAATCCTACAAGTTGATTGATCAAATTTGACGTATTATTAAGCTGTTATATTTACCTATACAGGTGAATATAAGAAAACCGAAATTTGCAAAATGGCGGCTAGCCGTTTGTTGAAGTTACTGATAAAGAAATAAGCAAAATTAAAATAAATTCAGTTCCCCCAAAAAAACACAAAAGACTTGTGTAAAATACTAATAATAATAATAATATGACTTTATTTGACGAGGCTAACATACATTATTGGTTTCCCAATAGTTTTCATTATGGGCCTCATATCTACAATATATATAAATACAATTTAGAAAAAATATATACTAAAATGTAGTCTCTATGATTTAACAAATATAAAACATTTTCCGTGTTGATATACAGTTATATCAACACGAGTGGAAATTGGGAAAACGAGAAATTGTGTGGAAACACGACGCCCGAAGGGCGGAGTGTTTTCACACAATTTCGAGTTTTCCCAACTTCCACGAGTGTTGTAAAACAATTATTATTATAAAGTGTTGTAAAACAATTATTTGCCTCAGGCTCGGTGATTATCGGGGAATATTCACCTCGACTTCGTCTCGGTGATTATTTCCTGATAATCACCTCGCCTTTGGCGAATAATTGTTAAATATTCGAAAAGGATTCTCGGATACAGGCCTGTTGATTCTACACGACCAGGCACGGGCCTGTTCATATGGGCAAAGGTTATCCCGGTTAACGAGAAAACTTTTCGACTAGCCAAATATACTTTTGTTCTGTTCACATGCATGGAGAAACGTTATTCCGCTTACTGGGTAAAGTTTCCGGCTGTGACATAGCACAGAATATCAATCACTTGACAAGCGAGATCTCGGTACGTACACGAGAAAACGTTTTGTCTTATATGAATTGAACGCAGTGTAAACTAACTTTTCATATTATTTTCATACCAAGGCGAAATCTCGCTTGTAAACTTTTCGAAACGTTTTTTCACTAACCAGGAACTTAACTTACATTAACTTTATTTATACTGGATAGTTCTATCAGTTCTAAATTGTTCTTCCTAGAGGTCCAGTAAGGGCAATCTCTTATTGATCCAGTGTTACCACAGGAGGAACCTAAACTAACTTCATTGATACTGAATAGCTCTATCAGTTCTAAACTGTTCTTCCTATAGGTCCAGTGGGGATCATCTCTTATTGATCCAGTGTTACTAGAGGAGGTAACCTAAACTAAACTAACTTTATTTATACTGGATAGCTCTATCAGTTCTAAACTGTTCTTCCTAGAGGTCCAGTAAGGATCATCTCTTACTGATCCAGTGTTACTACAGGAGGAAACTTAAACTAAACTAACTTTATTTATACTGGGTAGCTCTATCAGTTCTAAACTGTTCTTCCTAGAGGTCCAGTAAGGATCATCTCTTATTGATCCAGCGTTACTACAGGAGGAAACCCTAAACTAAACTAACTTTATTTATACTGGGTAGCTCTATCAGTTCTAAACATCTGGACTGGACTAGATTTCAAGTCCGCTCAATTTGATTAAGTCCGAGGCGAAGCCGAGGACTGGATCAAAAAATGCGAGCACTTGAAATCTAGTTTAGTCCGAATTGGAGGATTTGAAATGACATCTCATATGAATAAATCACTAATTTTGATCCCATCCTAGGACTGGGTCAATATTCTTCATCAGGTATCCAGTATTATCATGTGAGCAAAATAAAGCAATATGGTTGGCTAATGTACTCATGAATTATTAATTATTTGAGATATTTCATTCAGAACTACTATAAAAGTCTATATACTTTTTTTTCTGTGCCGGTGTTATGTACTCAGGTGAATATGATGTTTGTGATGTTACTCTGAGTGTATATCCACACCGGGCAAGCTTGAAAAATATGCCTGGCGGCGAGGGAATCGAACCTACAACCTTTGGAATACTAGCCCAATGCTCTGCCAACTGAGCTACGCGGTCAGGTCGGTTCGAGTATGTGATATTTCGGAACTGAGTCTAGTTCCTTCGATATCTATGCTTACCTTTCGTAGTCTCGTAGTGTATGGATAGCACATTCCCTGTGATGTCGTGAACAGCAGCATTTCTTCAACGCAAGATACAACAAACTCGTAGTTATAATGACAACAAGCGTTGCCCAAGCCACCATTGTCGACTCCGCTCGTATTCTGTCTCTCCTGCTATCCGATTCCGTCGCCCCGACGCGAAAACACACATAAAAATCTGTCGTGCCAAACGCCAGCACAAGCCAAGCCACTCCGACCAAAACTGCCTTCGCCAGATCACTACATATATTCGAACATACAATTCTTTGTCCGTATTTACCTCTTAACCGACTTGTAGCCGAATCCCAGAACGAACTACTCGTTAGCAAAGCCAAACCCGATAGACAAAATGCCGGAACGAATAAGAACATACCGCCATACACTTGATAGCCTTCCTTTGGACATTTGAACGTTTTCGTTGCTGTTAACAATTTTTCCAAAGCAAAGACGACTAGAATTGTCACCAAAGTTTTCAACGGTGTCTTTTTACTTGCAGAGAATAGTTCCCGTTTTAAGACGTTGATGAACGCGCTCAACGAAGCCATACTTTGTGTGTTCTGCTGAAAGGATAGAGTAATGTACGGTATACGCGCGCTTTTTCCTAAACTTTTTGCGTCTGCCCAGCGACAAAGGTTGAGTGGAATAGAATACTAGAGATTTTGACATGTGCAGTAGCCCTCGACAATTTCACTTTTGTTTGCATTGAAAGCTTACTCCATTTTCGTTTCACTTACACCGCGCCCTAAAATTAACTGTATTGTCGGAAGATAATAAATTTTCACTATGCTAGCACTGTTAATGGCATCGTAGTTAGTGCACTTTTATGATTTGGAAGTTGATTTATGACTTGGCAGTTTCTTCCTGTCGTAATCAGTACGAGATGACTCTAACCGGATTTCCAGGAAGAATTGATAGAGCTATCCATAAATAAAGCTGGTTTAGTTTGGGTTTCGGCCTGTAGTAACGCTGGATCAATAAGGAATGATCCTTACTGAACCGTTAGGTAGAACATTTTAGAACTGATAGGGCTATCCAGTATAAATAAAATTAGTTTAGTTTACGCTCCTTCCTGTAGTAACACCTTCACCCTAGCTCAAGGGGAAGTCTAGTTTGAGTTTCCTGTAGTAACACTGGACCTCTTGATGTCTTGATTTGAAGCGTATATTAAAATTCTTATAGATTTCATTGCATCCGTATTTAAAAAGAAAATGAAAATACTTCAAAATTAAATCGAAAGTGCCATTGCATTTTAGAATGAAAACCACAACGTCCTGTTTTTTGTCACACCTCGCCAATTTTTTTTTCATAATGCCCTTTAAAAGTAAACTAGCTGAATACAAGATATTGGCTTTGCCGGTGTGTTCAACTTAATTAATTAAAAAGAATATTGGGTGTGATCTTTGCAACACCAACGCGCTGTTTCAACTTCCGCATCTTCTCGACGCAAGGTCAGGGGTCAAAGATTGCGGCGAGACGACTCGGGCCCAGGTCATTTCCGTCTGCGCGCTCATCGAAGCCATCGGAACGTAAGCTTCGCTGTAGGAGGGCAAGGGGAAGGCAATTTTTTAGCAGTGTGAAAAATGGCTTTAGAAACATATCATTGCTTCTCTTCTGTGGCTGACACAAGGATGAACTCTTGAGGAAGACGTTAGGACACAATGGCAGAAAGGTAAGCGTCGGTTGAAGTATTTATTTGAGGCGAGAGAGGTTGAATTTGTAAGGTGTTGTCAGCATACCGTATTGTTTTGTGTAATATTTTGTGTTTGTCAGTTTGCGTTTTTTAACCGTTTGTAGTTTGTGTTCGATTAAATTACGCTAATATATGGTCGCTTTAGAGTCTCTGTGTTAGGTTAAAATCGTTTTGTGGGTTTTTAGAAGGTCGTTTTCGTTCAAACCAGACACATTTCGGAGATGAAATTTTCTCAGACAGAAAATAATTTCCTATGGTTCTGTCTTGTTCGGTAGAATCTTTGAATAACTGTGATTTACCAAAGCGTGTCGTGCTGATAAGCAGAAAGATATTTTAAAACAATTAAAGCTTTTATATGCAAAAGCGTCGGAAAAGCTCGATTCCGTCTCGAAATATACAAACTTGAAAAAATGTACACTTTAATACAACATTATAAACATCCCAGTGTTTGAAATGTTTCAATTTGTAAACAAAAACCTGCCGTGAGAATTTCGAAATATTCAAACAAAAGTCTTGCTAGAGCTTTCTTCCTTGTTCTATGCATATTTCAAAAGCGAAACTGTGAAATATTTGCACATATTTCTATAGAAAAATTCCGAAGTATTGTGAAAATGCACAGCAAACTCGCGAAATTTAAATTCTATGTTATTGTTTTGCTCTGTGTTCGCCAAAGCTTTGGTGTTATAATATGGACTTTTCCCTGAGTGGGCCCTTGATAAAATTGTATTTTGTAAAGCTTTTGGCAAAGATTATGCGGAAAGTATTTTTATTTCACGGAGTAGCGTGATATTTTTACCGTTTTGACACTAATTTTAATGGCACGCGGGTTTCAATTTCGTAATCATTTTAGAAGCATAATTAACGCTATTTTTTAATGCACAGATGTTTTACACTCAAAACAAAGGCTATAGACTTTCGGCGTCTATATTTAATGGCAAAAGAAAACGTCGACTCTATTTTAAATTGTGTGTATTTCGACGTTTTTCATAGAGTATGTCGAATTAGTGACTCATTCATTTCCACATCTAAGAAGTAAATCTAATTTTCTAACTTGTCAAAACAAATTTAAATTGATTTAGCCTTATATGTCAAAAGTGCTGTTGACTTGCTGTTGACAAGTCTTTTGATATAAAGTAAAGTAGAGTCTTTCATAAATTATTAAGCAACTTCAATTTTGCCAATTAACAACCAGAAGACAGAATGCCCTAAGTTGTATTAGCATTTAGCACAATGGATAATTTTGATGATTTTATCTTTTTCAGTTACATTAGTAGGTAAAAAATGAAAATCTAGTCTGTCAATTAGCCATATTTGATTGAATTTTTTTCAATGCGTGCCTGTGCATAGCCTCAGCTGATGAGCATTTCAGTACACCGTCAAATTATTAGGCAGTTGAATTCTCATGACTCAATCAATGCCCAACTTTTCCTCCTTGAAAAATAAAATCGTCTGGCATTAGACAGAGTAAAGTCACAATGAAGGGGGCATTCCATTGCATTACAGCTTAGTGGGTTAACACAAGACATTGCATGGCAAAGATGTGGTTAACGCATTAGGCTGCAATCGCGGGCTTCACTAACATTTTTTCGTGTCTGCGAGCGAAATTCAAAATGTGCCTACAAAAACACCTCTTATTTAGATTTTGTGACCCAAGTATTGTTAAAATGTCAGAATTTTAAAATGTGCCTGCAAATTTTAATTTTATTGATGCCTTTATTGATGCCTGTACCTATTGTATGCTACATTGCTAACTTAGTCGTCTATTCGTTAACCAGACTATTCACCTGTGGTTAACACTTTAAGTTGCATTTTACAGACTAAGTCAAGCCCATTGGGTGCGATATACACAAAGAATTTTACTTGTCATAAAGAGAGACTCTGGGTTGACTAAAATAACTGCCTATTTTTATGATGTTTGTGATGTTACTCTGAGTGTGCATCCGCACCAGGCAAGCTGAAAAGTTAGCTTGGCCACGGTGGGAATCAAACCCGCGACCTTGGGGATACTAGTCCAATGCTCTGCCAACTGAGCTATGCAGTCAAGTCGGTTTGAGTTGATGATATTTCGGAACTGAGTCTAGTTCCTTCGATATCAGTGTATTCTATGATATGATTATTTGGTGTTATGTACTCAATGCTCTATCGAAAGTTGTGGGTTTTCTCTGGGTTCTCCAGTTTCTTCCCACAGGGAATGCTGCAGGCCTTAAAATATCGGTCGGTCACAGACATTGTCCGACCCATTCGTGAAATTGTCCGACATAGAAAGGAAACCACCGGACATTCTGTCCGACCTAAGTGAAACTGAGGTTTATTGTTTGTCCGACCCGACTCACCCGAGTGTATTGGTGTCCGACCGAACTGTAGCTTTGTCCAACGTAAATCAAAATGTACCCTAGCCCAGGACAAGAAACTTGTGTGTTAAATGGAAAATCAGAGTACTATTGTATAAAAGGTCAACTGGAAATGTTGTTTTAACGTAGTCGAGCACGGGGCGGCGAGCGAAATGGTGAAGTGGAAAACGGGCTTAAGTTGTCGAAGTCTTTTTGATACTGCTGTTCTGGAAAGCAAGTTAATTTTGGCTTGGAAATAAGTATGAAAAAAACAAATTATTTAATATTTTTACAACATTTACCGTTTATTCATTTGGGTCATTCAGACTTATTTCCGAGTCAAAAATGAACTGAAGGTCATCGGACATATGTCCGACCCAAACTCAACGTCACCGGACATTTTGTCAGACGGCCCTGGAAAAGATATTTTAAGGCCTGGAATGCTGACAGGGTGGTTTGCGATAAGCCCCTAATTGACCCTTCCACCATAGCTATACCCCCGTGGTTGATCATAAGCTCTTGCCACAGGCCCCTTAGAGATCCTTTGACTTGGTTGAGCTGCGTCTTTCGCAATTTAGCTTAGCTCTTGTCTAAGGTTGAATTAGACCTTACATGATCTTGTCTGGGGCATTGATTAGGTACATGATCAGGTCTGGAGCTTTGACTTAATACAACCTTCCTGAAAGTATGTCACTTTGGCTATATGGAGCCTCATTTTCGTGTACTCAGCATTAGTTAAAGCATAACGTTTCCATCACGGAACCAATGATGTACTTTGCGGAAGTGTGGATTAATACATGCATTCAGTTCCGTGATATGTCATCACCTATGAGCTTGCTTGTCACTCTCTCTATATATAGGCCATTGTCTTGAGGGCATGTCCTATGTATATATAGGCTACTGCCTTGAGGGCATGTTGCTATGAGGGCAGTGCTTTAAAATTCAAAGTTACCCAACTTTCTATAGGGTTAGATTTGCATTGCAGGCTTGTTAAAAACTTGGCATAATATCCGGGTGATGCCTCACCCAATGATTATACTAAGCAAATATATTCCCACAATCATAGACTTGTTTTCTCTTTTAATTAACATACTTTAAATTTCACAAATGTGAAGTCGGCTGAGAAAACAGACCCACACAAGAGCATTAGATCATCGAAGGAATGATTATGCACCATACCTAAATAAAGATTGTGGTCACCGTTGGCTTTGCACAGAAAATGATCAAGTGTTTATTCCAGTGAAAATGAGAAGCAGACTGTAATGTGAAGTTTTGTCAAAGATTTACAAAGCTTCTTTGTTTAAAATGTCACTGCCGATGTTCTCGTTTATGGGGCCAGGGGGCAGGGTTTGTGCATCCTTTTTGGAATGGTTCTCACGTACAGTATCCTGTGAACTTCTTACGCTGAATTTTCAGGATATATACTAGCTTTTTTATATATGACTTGAGTGATGGCAGATATAGTACAGCCATCTTGGAAATTCCTTGTAGTAAGTGCTCATAAAGAAAACAGGACTTGTTCTTAATATGGGCATTTCCATGAAAACTTTGGTGGGAGTATGTTAATCGGTTCCTCGGCCTTTCTTCCTTAATGGTACAAGGAAGTGCATTGATTAAATGCACAAGGGCTCTTCCTTGTTATGTGAATTACAAGTCAAATCATAAGACAGCACATATTGGGGCTAAATGGATTGATATGTGCCTTTGTTCTATTGTTCTAACTTGCATGCATTTGTTCTATTATATGCTTCTGTATACCATGATAATTAGGCATGTGAGTGTTATGTAAAGTAGTGCATTGGGTAGCAGCAATTTTGTCTAACAAGAAGAAATGCGTCCATGTTCGGCCTATATATAACACCAGACAATAGTACTAGTGATTTGCAGTATGCTGGAATTTTGTACATTTTATTGTATATGATATGGTCTTATTTTGTTGGTTTTCTATGTTTTATTCAGTTCATATTTCTCCAGCAGATACCGAATCGTTTAAGAGTGTTTCTTAGGAAATGAGGAAGTTGCATTGTCACAGTTCGTCATATGTTATTTTTAGCAGCAAAGTTATTACGAATGCGCTTTATGTTTGTTTAAAAAAAACTAAACTTCGGAATATTACTAATTTTGTGATGCTCTTTCAAGCTGTGATGAAATTTTTGTCCAGGCATATCTAGATCAAAATTTCACTCATAAGGGAAAAAGGTCTATTCGCTACCTGAGGTCCGCCAATATTACGGTCTGGTACTCAGCCACATATGTACACGGAACTCTTGCTAGCTGTGCGTACCGTGTGTACTTCCTTTTTGCTGCGTATTTCGTTTTTCCAAGCCCAACTGATGTATTCAATACCGTAATTTAGTTAGTATATTATGTGATTGAGATGTCTTGAGTTAATATATCATGTCTTTGAGATGTCTTGACATGAAACATGATTGAACTCAGGCCTTAAAATATCTTTTACAGGGCCGTCTGACAAAATGTCCGATGACATTGAGTTTGGGTCGGACATGTGTATGATAATGTCCAATGACCTTCAGTTCAGTTTGGCTCGGAAATAAGTCTGAATGACGCAAATTAATATCAGCACAAATAATGCACAATGTATTAATTCTGAACTAAATGAAAACATTTCCGGTTCATTTTTGTACAATACTCTAATTCTCCATTATAACATACGAGCCTCTAGTCCTGGACTAGGGTACATTTTGATTTACGTGCGTGGAGAAAGCGTCGGACAAAGTTACAGTTCGGTCCGACACCAATTCACTTGGGTCGGACAAACAATAAATCTCAGTTTCATTTAGGTCGGACTGAATGTCCGGTGGTTTCCTCTCTACGTCGGACAATTTGACGAATGGGTCGGACAATGTCCGTGACCGACCGATATTTTAAGGCCTGGAACTGATGGCACTAAGAAATGTTGGAGTCGATTATTTGTATATGCAATTGTGCTTCTTTTTCTACCTCGTAGTCTGAACATACTTTTCAAACCTGTACTTTATGAATCTTATGTACACATTGAGTACTGAGTTTGTACTAGCGCAAGTACACGGCAACAACCATTCGCGTGCCAGTCAGGTACGACTAAAAATCTTGAACGATTGCACCCTGAGTGGGTGTTGTTTTCTCTTGGTACTACTGTATATTTAATCTCTGACTCTGCCAAAAAGGTTCGATTTGTTCCTGTTTGACAAGCAGAGAACGGCACACAAGACGAAATTATTTGCAATATTTATTCAAGCAAAAATATGGTTTGCTAAGATCCTAAAATATTTTGATCTGCGCTCCCCCTTGATGAGTAAATGAGTCTGGCATTAGACCATTGAAATATAAGTAAACTGAAAGGCTAACTGCTATGATGAAGGCCTATGATTTGATGAAGCCAAAATAGTTTTTGTGAGTTATGAGCAGAAATACTCAGTGCCTTTTTTAACTATATATCTGGGGGGCAATTGCCCCCC
>CACRXK020012867.1:0-14190 GCA_902702795.2 Paramuricea clavata
CCTCCAAAGGTTTAGACCACTGCAAAAGTTCGGTAAAAACTGAACATTTATTGAAACTCTATACATAAATATTTTTTTCGATCTAACGACATTAGACGACTTAAAAATGCCTTTTTGTGGTTGTAACTTTTCTTCAAACCTTGTCCTAAAATACATGAAATAGCATTCTAATGAATCTAGAAATTCAAAAATTTCCTCGTGCCTACGGCGCTCGCATTCGAAATCCATCAAAATTTTGCACTCCCCCCTTCCAAAAGTTTAGACCACTGCAAAAGTTCTGAAAAACTGAACGTTTATTTAAACTCTTGGAATACTATCCCCGTCTTACCGTCTATGCGCTTTAAATAGTTGGCTTTTCTTACCAAACACAAATACTACAAAAGTCAGTCCCAGAACATAGGACACCCCCCCCCCAAAAATTTTTTTCGAATGTGCGCCCCTGAGTGTAGCTCTCTCTATAATGGTCTTTCCCCATCTGCATTATAACCGTATACGTCGAATTTGTAGAGGTGGGATATAAAGCAAGATGGAAACGAGGATCTATAGCAATCGCGACGGACGTACTTCCCGGAAAGAGTGTACTAATTGATACACAAACGTTTGTGGAATTAAAATCGCTAAAAATATTGTATTTATAATTAATTGGATAATGTCAATGTTTAATGATTCTTCAGCATACCTTTAAACGCTTGTTTGCCGACAATATAAATTTCTGTTAACACAGGGAGTCATCCAATTATGATGAAACATTTTTTACGAAAATTGTATCTCAGATAAATCCCCTTTTGGGTAGCTTTTCTATAAGGGGATTATTCCCCTTATAGGGCAAGTTTCCCTCGACATCTATTGTGATATTTGTTGTCAAACCTTATAATAAAAAATAATAATAAATAATAATAATTATATTTACTATATTTATATATCACAGGGTGAGTAAAAAAAAAACTGATACCTTCTCGGCTAATTTGAAAAACAAAGGTGTCAGTTTTATATATATATATATATATAAATAAAGGCATAAAATTTCTTGTAAATTTCACACATAGCTATTAAGAAGAATGTAATCGCATTGCTACATTGGTACATATAAGAGTGTATATATATATATATAAATAAAGGCATAAAATTTCTTGTAAACTTCACACATAGCTATTAAGAAGAATGTAATCGCATTGCTACATTGGTACATATAAGAGTGTAATCCCTCTTTAATAGTTATAATCATTAATTAAATCTTTTAAGTTTATTTGCTAATTATCACAGTAAGAGGTTCCATTGAAATCAAAATCCTCTTTCCGGCTACTCCAAATCCTCAACGTTCTCCAGGAGTTCATTTCATGTAATTGATCTAAGTCTTGTAATTTCATCCAACACGACAAATTAAAATGCAATTAAATTGGCACAAGCAAATCATTTTGCTGCAACGTATAATGTAGTACGTGCAATGTAATCGCGTTGCATTTCAATTTACCGTCTTTCTCTGTCCCCCCTAGCTCGGAAATTTAGACAAGAAAACAAGACATTATTCTGACGTTTAAATTTTAATTACTTCGATTAATTTTAATATCAATTTAGTCAAGTTACTCGTTCCTGATTGGTTAATTAAAAACCGTGCCGATTAAACAATTAAATCGCACGGTTGAAAAATTTATCACGATTAAACATTAACCTGCACGCTGACGTGAGTGCAGAAATGTAACTCAAAACGCAAATAAACAACGTGAAAACTTATATTTTGTGACTTCTAATTTTGCACTGAGCTCTTAATCAGAAGTGAGAGATGAAATGAAAATTATTCACAGTTTTTACAGCTATGAATTGAAAATTAATGACAGATAATTACTCTTAAAATTGACCACAGAGGCGCGTATTGCTGTTCTTGCTTGAATATATTCTTTAATATATCCTTGAATATATTCTTTAACAGTCCGATCTGCTCATGTGCACAAAGGAGCCCTCTTTTTTATAATTCAAACAATTTATTTAGGTTTTTATTTCATTTTATGTCCTTGCAAAGCTTGATCGTTGTGTTTTTATAATTTATTATACTCTAGAATCATGAAAAATAAATAGTTGTCGAATAAAATTCTATATTATGGATACCGAAATGTAAACAAAGCCTTTGTTATGTTTATTCATAATTGATTGCTCGTGGGCGCCACACCGGCCAACATTGATTGGGCAAACATTATCATCAAGAACTCTCCCGGCTTGCTTCTAGCGATATATCTTTATTTGAAAACATATTTCTTTTCATCACTCGCCGACATGAGTTAATCGATAAAGTGATTGGCTCGTTTCCCAAACAATTAACAGTATTTTGAAAATGTAGTTAGCTGCAATAAACCACTTGGTACATAACGACAGGCACTTTAATTTACTTGGAAATTTTGCATTGCAGAGTTTGAACATAGTTAATAGAGGAGATGGTTTGGAAACTCGTTAGCATTACAATAAAATCACAATAAACCTCATTATCTATGTTGTTCAGGTTTATGCAAAAATGTGGTCTTTCATCGTCACGTGCGTATTGTATTTTTCTCAAGTCAACCAATAGGAATGTTCAAAATGTCCTATTGTTAAAGTCATGGATGGGCAATTGGACAAAACCGTTGCTATTGGCTGGTTGAGCAAAAATACAATACGCACGTGACGATGAAAGACCACATTTTTGCATAAACCTGAACAAAAACATAGATAGTGAGGTTTATTGTAATGCTAATAAGTTTCCAAACCATCTCCTCTAACTATGGTTTTAATCACCAAAGGCAGTGCGCATCGCTTGTTTTTACTACGACGTTCTCGCTTCAAGCCTGGTTTCCATATGGAGTCTAACTGTTGCGAACGTGTCGTGAAGTGTTTGTCGTGAATGATTTTTATGCAATGCTTGTTTCCATATGGTCAGAGGCTGCGGAAGCATTTCGAAAGTAGAAGAGCATTGACCAAATGGGGCACTTTTGTATGTTACCAAAATCAAACGATATTATGTCGCTCACGAGCCGAACGAAAATTTGGAGTCTCTATAACGTAGCCAAATGGCCTTTACTACTGCAAAAAGAGCACTTTCTTACCGGCAAAAGAGGGCGTTCATTCAAGAGATACTTTAAATGGGGCACTTTCGCCCAGAAAAATGGGCAATTTTTTCACTTTTTAAAAATGTGGGGGGGAGGGCACATGTCCCCATTGCCCCCCGGTTCCGCGGCCCCTGCATATGGTTGTAACTGTCGTGCACTGTCGCAAGCATAGATATCTTATATACCGCACTAGATAGTGCATCTAATTATTCTGCAATTCAAAAATTGAAGCCGTGATTGCATGCAATCTCAGGATATTCCCGTGAAATGAGAAGACTCGTATGTTTTCTATTTCTTAACCAGGGAACTTAAACATTAAGTTGAACCTATTCCAAATACATTTTCAAACTATTCAAATGATGAAAGTTATTGTTGGTTCCCTTAGCGTTTATTAGCGAGTGGGAAACTCCAACATGGCCGCCATCTATTCAAATGGGGGTAACCGCTGGAATATTCTTGGCTTCAGTTTTACTAAAAGAGATGCGCTAACTAGTGTATATAAGATATCTATGCATGGTCCCAAGTTAATTTCGTACCCATGGAGTGTATACAAGCAGCTGACGGGATAAAAGAGGCGAACTGTTGCCACGCTGTCGTTTTTCTGTTTCGAATAAAAAATAGCCGTCACGACACGGACGTTTTTAGCCTGTCGTCGAGATAGAACTCGAGTCTATCTCGACGACACTGTTGTAATCGCGACAGTTACGGCCATATGGAAAGCAGGCTTTATCTATAATCGGTAAATCATGAAGCACGTTTCAAACTCAAGTGGTGCACTTGAGTGTCTTGTGTTTGAACTTTACCTCTTTTGGAAATTTTAAAATTAGTTTGATAAAATGTACCTCTGGGCATTACTGTTGAAGTTAAGTTCCTTGAAAGAAAATAGATAAAAAGCCGAGTCAATCATAAAACAGCTAGATAATTAAACTCATATAATTTAATTAAAAGAATTAGACATACGGACTACTTTCATAAATGGCTGCCAATCGAAATTTTTTAATTTAAAGCTGCGTTCTAGTTGTAATTTTATATGTGTACGAATACGCCTGGTCAGTTCAGACTCTTTTGCTAAATACACTGCAGCTAGGGTGTATCGTGCGTTAAATATGGAGTATGTAGATTTTTATAATAACATTTCAAATGTCTAACAATAAAATTCAACGCTCCCTATTACCTAATACACTCAAATGACATGACAGGTAAAAATGAATGAATAAATAGAGAATAATACATGGGTGCGCGGAAATACCAGATTTATTTCGAGTGTTGAACATGAGTGATATCTCACGAGTGAGCGCAGCGAACGAGTGAGATATCATGTTCAACACGAGAAATAAATCTGGTATTTCCAAGCACCCATGTATTTTTCTGTTTATTATATAAACAAAATTCAGTGAAAAACAATAAAACGTCCGTGGCAATGCGTTTTACAACAAATGATATTTTCACACGTAAAAATATCGTATTTTTTACTTGTATTTAAATACGATTTTTCTCAGTGGCCAAAAACCCTATATAACACTTATGTTTATATAATAAATGATGATTTTCCATGTGGCCTCCAGAAGCTCTAACGCGCTCCAAAAACGACCATATACGAGCCAATTAAAAAATTGCCAGTCGAAATCACATTTTTCCACATTTAATTAATTTGCGCATAATTAAAGCAGAACATAATATTAACGCATGTGTCTTGCCAAACAATAAGCTTAAATTGGTAACTGCATAATCAACAATTAGCTATTTCATTTTATCCCATATAAGATAGGGTTTTTTTTAATTAAAATTCATAAATTTTAAAGTGATCTAAATTCCAGTTATAGGATTTATTTTCAATACAGTTTTCAAAAACGCGATTTCGACTATTTTATTCGATTCGTATTTGCATGGTGGTAATCCTGCTTAATTATCATTGGACAGATAAAACCTGATTTTTATTGCAGTGTAAAAAATGTATCCATACATGCATGCACTAACGCACGCGTATGTTCGATACACCTTGTATAATTTCAATTAACATTAATTTAAGATAGTTATTAATAAGTTGACATGAATATGCGGACTTGCGGAGTGCGGACTGCGGCGTGTTGAATTTGCGGAAAGTTGAATTTGCGAGGTGGTGAAAATGCGAAGTGTTGAACTTGCGGAGTGTTGAAAATGGGGAGTGTTGAAAATGCGGAGTGTTTTTGTTTATCAATTGCGAATTACAAATGCTAATCAGATAAAAAAATGATTTTTTAATTAATATATTTATATTCAACGTATGTCCAGTAACTATTCTGGGCCAACAAAAAGTGCTTGGCAGCGAGCGACTTGGACCGCTCTCGGGAAACAAGAGAACAAATGAGTTACAACTGTGAAGCGTCACCACGCCAAAATTAACGACTGAAAATGTTTGAAAAGTAAAGCGACGAAGCGTGTTCACTATATAATTATAAGACGAACGAACATCTTTATGTAGGCCAGTGAACTTTGTCTTCATTAAGACGACAGTAGCTTAGAGTCCCGCGCGTTTACACGATACCGGCGTGAAAAATATGAAACCGTAACGCTAAATGAGCCATTTCCAAGCTCTTCTGTGCTTGAAAAGTTAAACCACTGAAATAAAGGGGAATCTGTAATAGCACGGTTAGTTTGCATGGGAATAACAAATTCAGCAGCCATGTTAAGCACTCTTCCTATTCGTTCCTCAAGCCTAGTTTCCATTTGGTCGTTAGTTGTCGCTGGCACGACAAGTGGCTGATGTAATAGAGTGTCAACAAAACTTTATAAAACTCTGCAATCATTAAGACTGATTTGCATATAACACACAAAAAGACTATTATTATATCAGACTATTTCACATCTACCGCTTGTCGTGCCAGCGATAACTAACGACCAAATGGAAACTAGGCTTTAGTGAAGAAACATGATGTACAATGGGCGCTGTTATTTGAAAGGCTTCCACAAACACCTTTTGAATTTGCAACATTTTTCGGCTATCGAATGTCTGGAGTTATAGGCTTTAATTTACTTTTTTGTATGCACTTGTTTGATATGGTAATAATTGGCATTTACTCAGTCAACACAAAATAATATCTTTAGCAATGAATTTGAAATTAATAACACTCTAAAATCAGGTTAATGTTTTCACAGATTTCCATGTTGATATGAAAAAAACAACGGCCAGCAATTTGTGCTGTTTTATTTGCAACTGTTGACACAGCCTATGGCGCCTTACAGTCTATACCAGGTTTGGTAAGTTTGATGAATAATTAGGCCAAATCGTCATCAACCTTCATCGAAACCCTGGATACGAGGATGAATCGTCATTAGTGCCGTTTAGAAAACAAAGAAAACAAAAGGCCAAGACAAAGAAAACAAAGACCTAGCGTGACGGTGTTTGGCCTAATTATTCAGCAAACCTACCAACCCTGGTCATACGAAGAAGCCCTTACAGAGACAGATACGATTGACAAGTGATGTCGATTTCATTGGATGAAAATATATGCAAACAGAAGCATATGGACATAAGCATAAGTCTAAAGATCTAAATTGCGTCCTCGGAATTAAACATATACATTTTGCTTTACAAACTTAACAGGCACTCTAAAAATATAACAAACCGAAGATAAGCATCTTGAAACCCAAGATATGGATTAAAAACAAGACGAGAATGAGTTTGTGTGATATTTAAATTTTATTGCAAAATCACAATCAGACAGACTAAAGTTACAATATAATACACGGTCTTGTATAAATCTTTGATCACATGCATGACATCATTACAAGGGAATTTGTTGGCAAGACTCTGATTATGGAAAGTATTATGAAAAGATTAAGAAAACAGGACAAGTTTCCTGTTGGCTTTGAGACCAGAATTAAGAGAAGGGAAAATAAATTCTATTTATAGTGCTTTAAGGAATAAAAGGAAGTTAGATGTGCTAGAGTTAGCGTTGTGAAGGATTTGTACAATATCACAAATTACGTTTGCGATTATTGTCAAGGGACGTGTGTTAACATGTATGCATGGTGTCAGCTTATGATGTGTTCGTATTCATAGTTGTAAAAATGAAGTCTAGTTTGTTATGTTCGAAAAGTCGTTTCTGTAGGCATCCTTTGGTTTGATCAACAACACTCCGCATTTTCAATAATCCGCAAATTCAACACTCCGCATTTTCAACATTCCGCAAATTCAACACTCCGCAGTCCGCAGACTGTAAGTACCGGAGTATTAAATTGCCAGATCTTTTTTTCTTGGGCGACACGAGTGTGCACTTCCACAGGTGCACCGTGCACAACGCACAACAAAAATGATGTGAAATATTAAAAATAGCCGCGTAAAAGTATAAATGATCACTAGGAGGATATGTTTAAAACAATCTAAGCGTTTGACAATAACAAACTTACAGTTACAGCCTATAACAAATTAAAACAATAATCAATCTATAAACAAAATATCAACATAACAACTTATGAGTTACACGGTAAAACCCAGCGTATAAGAACCTAGATTTTAAGAACCTGATAGGCTATAAAATTGCTTATTCAGACCCCCTTTATATAAGAACATGTTTAGGCTAAATAAGGCTAAAACGACCCAGAAGTCGGACTCCTGGATATGTCATAACAATAAACAGTATATACTTGCGATAGATGAACCAGACGGAAATCCCAGCAGAAAATACGTAAAAGAGCCATAGTTTAAAATGTTTATTAGAAAACTAACGTTCCGTCTTTAACTTAAGACATCTTCAGAGCAATGACATACAAAGCGGAAAACATAGAAGTATGAATAAATTACAACTATTAACAAGATATTATATTACAAAAGTAGAAAAAGGGATGGATCAGAGTAGAAGTAGAGGGACCGAACTGCCTTGTAAGTTGCGAGAGAGTTTGAGTTTGTTAATGAGAAGACTCTCTCGAACGAGGAGTTCGTCTGGAGAAGAGCAACAAGAAGTAATCTTAAAATCATTAAGAGAGGCGGTGTGGTCAGTGCTATCAAGTTGGGAAAGGATACTAGACATGGCCGGATTACTGCTTTTACTGCCTGTTAGAGGAGAAACACCCAAGTGTTCGCAGATACTTGTGTGTGCAAGTGACGGACCGTTCGGCCCAAATAGGTTGCGGACCAGCAACGACATGTTTTCCGCTTTGTGTGTCATTGCTCTGAAGATGTTTTAAGTTAAAGACGAAATGTTAGCTTTCTAATAAATATTCTAAACTATATTTTTGTTATGGCTCTTTTACGTATTTTCTGCTGGCATTAATATTTATCTTAATAAATAGTATGTCTGTTTGAACACATCAACAAAAAATAACTGTACCTACACCAACCGAAATTGATTCGCTTTTTCTTTGGAAAATATAAGAACCTGTTTAGGCTAACTTGAAAAATCTAGGTTCTTATACGCGGGGTCTTACTGTATGTCTTTAATATGAACTTATATTACTGCCATGCATTGAAAAAGTGTTGATAACTATTATGTAATATTATACGTTAGCTATTTTTAGCAATTCAGTATTTCATAACCATGATTATTAAATGTTGCACAGGAGTTCAGGAATTTGCTGAATAGTGTTGTGGCATGGACCATAAAATATTTGTAAAATACGATCCTCGACTATTTACCCTCGACATTGGACTCTCGACATTGGACCCTCAATACCCGACACTCGACAAGCCTTTCTGTAATCCAGGCATACTATTTAGAGATACATGTAGTTACATTGTACAAAATTAAAGCACTGGTAGAGATATTATCTGTCACTGTCTATTTTTATTTTATAAAATATTATGGTTATTGTTTCTTAATATGTTTTGGGTCACTAGATGAAGTGGTCACGCTGTACTCGCTTTGATTTAAAAATTTTAGCTTTAGCCAAAATGAACCAAAATTGTTGGTGAACTTGGTTACTAAGATGCATTCGTATTTTAATTAACATAAGTAAAGGACCAACAAGTATATTTTTATGACTGGTGTGGGGGCCGAAGATAAAGTACTTTCGAGCAGGAAAATCTTTACCCCACCTTTTTGCAGAAAAATTTCTAGCTAGAAAAAATTTTACTCCACCCAAACCTGTTTCGTCAAGTGGATGGTCTTGGCATAAGATCCTAAAGCTAATCTGTTGTTAGATAAATTAAAACAATATGAATATCGATAGGGTACTTTCACCATATTTGCCGTAATAATAAAAAGGAATGGGATTTCATAATTGGCAAACCTGTTAACATGCAACTCCCCTCCTCTCATAAAATGTCAAAATCAGACAAGTGGGGAGTGCCAGGAGACATTGCACCTTGTTAATTATGGTTTACCCTTAGAAGCCAAAATTAATACCACATTGAAGAGCCAAAAGCTTGAAAGCCAAAATTAATACCACATTGAAGAAAATGATTTATACACATTGTCGGCCAGACATCTAACTCATCTACATGCATGCCATGGCACAATATATGTATTTCAAATGCTTTCAACACTTATCCCATACCTCATCTGTTTCCGACTTACAATTTCACTGCAATTTTTTATTTCTTGCACACTGCTGTCTTTCTTACGCAAATTTATTGTCAAATTATAGTGTGTTCAGTATCTAAATTTCCTCTGAAATGCCTTTAAAATTTCCTTGCCATTTAGAAGAGTCCATGAAATTAATTCGGCATTTTTAAAGGAATTTCTTTAGAATTCCTGCGAAATTTCTGAGGTTTTTTAGTCTAATAGCTTGTAATCAATACTAAAACAAACATGTCACATTTCAGTAGATTTAGAATGATGTTGAAAAATATTGTTGTTCAACAGTGTGAAGAAAATGGTAGATCCCAAGTATAATTATATAAGCAATTAAAATCATTTTTACCATCTCAGCAACGAACCAATTGAACGTGTGACCACGCACGTTGATTAAATGGTCTGCGCAGATCATCAGTTGCATTTTCGCAGACGAAATTGCACCCATATATGACAGATATCCGTTGTCATCGTTCACTCTGTCTCGCTATGGTTATAGGATCATTTATCTTATGCCAATCAGATATGGGCTCTGCAAGCCTGTTTACACTTTCTTGCTCTCTTGGAAGGTGATTTTTTCTGTGTTGGTGTAATGTACTCAGGTGAATATGATGCTTGTGATGTTACTCTAAGTGCATATCCACACCGGGCAAGCTTGAAAAATATGCCTGTCCACGGTGGGAATCGAACCTACGACCTTTGGAATACTAGCCCAATGCTCTAGGTTCGATTCCCACCGTGGACAGGCATATCTTTCAAGTTTGCGGTGTGGATATACACTCAGAGTAATATCACAAGCATCTCTTGGAAGGTGTTCAGAAATTTAGTTAAATTCAGCCTTCAAGATTTTGGCAGGGGCCCTAGGTGTCTTAGGAAACTAAATTTGCTTCCAATATCTTATTGGCTGGAAATAAAGAATCTTCTCTTCTTTATGATCTAGTCAGAGGAGGAATGAGGGTCTTCCCGAAATGCAACGCGCGAATCAGTGCGGTCATTATTATTCAAGCTATTTATTCTCAACGCGCCGTTCGATTAAAAACTGTTGAAATATATTGCGATTTTTGCCGTGAAGATCTCGTTTTCTCAAAGGTATGTTTCGTTAACCTTTTTGTTTAGTTATTTAATAAAAGAAGTTTTGAATAATTTTGTATATATATTGCATTTTACTTGTGTTAAATTCCCATTGTATTTATGCATGTTTTGGGTGTTGGAAAAGTGGCCTTGAAATATTCTGGAGTAAATTGTACTTTTTTACAAGGAAACTAAAATAAAATGACATCAGTGAATTCAGGAATGTTTACTCTTTATATTGATACTTTAAAACATGAATTTACTCTATAAAACCGAAAAGTTATCGCTGTTTGAAAATGAGCTATTTTTGCTATTATCGATAATTAGTAAAAATAGCTCACTTTCAAATCGCGATAACTCTTCGGTTTTATGGAGTAAATTCATGTTTTAAAGTATCAATATAAAGAGTAAACATTCCTGAATTCACTGATGTCATTTTATTTTAGTTTCCTTGTAAACAAGTACAATTTACTCCAGAATATTTCAAGGCCACTTTTCCAACACCCAAAACAGGCATAAAATACAATGGGAATTTAACATAAGTAAAATGCGATATATATACAAAATTATTCGAAACTTCTTTTATTAAATAACTAAACAAAAAGGTTATCAAAACATACCTTTGAGAAAACGAGATCTTCACGGCAAAAATCGCAATATATTTCAACAGTTTTTAATCGAACGGCGCGTTGAGAATAAATAGCTTGAATAATAATGAGCCGCACTGATTTGCGCGCGTTGCATTTCGGGAAGACCCTCATTCCTCCTCTGGTGTGAAAAATTCCAAGGCATTACAATTTTTGCCCGTTTGCGCCTTATCTTGCGCTTATCTTGTTTTTTTCCTTCTTCGTTCTTGTGCCTTCGTTCAGAACGAATATCTTGGCAAAATTCGTCGTGAACTCCGTTCTGAACGAAGGCAGAATTAAAGGTGGATGTAAAGTCTGTAATGTAAACAAACGCTTTGTTTACATTTTGAACTCAGTGCTACAGTTGTAAAATATGATTAGATATATATTATACTGAATTTTTGAACACTCTTGCGGTTCGCTATGCTTGTAAATGAATGCAGACTAGAGATTCAATTGACCATTTGCGTAATAGACTAAATTTTGATCTAAACAAGTCTAGACAAAAATTTCATCGCATCTTGAAAGAGCATCACAAAATTAGTAATATTCTAAAGTTTCGTTGCGAAATGTTGTAAAATGTGGAAAATATAGCCTTGCGAAGTTTGCAATTTTCAGTCATTTTAGATTACAAACGGGAAATTGACAGCCTCAATGGGTTTGGGGCAACAATTTCCCATTTGTAATCTAAAATGACTGAAAATTGCAAACTTCGCAAGGCTATATTTTCCGCATTTTACAACATTTCGCAACGAAACTTTGGAATATTACTAATTTTGTGATGCTCTTTCAAGCTGTGATGAAATTTTTGTTGAGATCAAAATTTAGTCTGTTACGCAAATGGTCAATTCAAGAAAGTTCGGAAGGTGCGAAATATTAACAACATTCCAAAGGATTCCCCACTGATGGAATGTGTTGATGCGCAGAATATATGCGCAGAACGGACTTTACAGCATCTTTAAGAAGCCTATTTTCCGAGGCGGAAAATAATCGAATGGCGACTGATAATTCTGCCTAATAGGGCGGCCTGGTATTGAATTGGGCGGAAGTTTTGTTTAATTTCAACCCTGCATTGTGTATTTACCAAAACCAACGCGACAAGCGGTCTGTTTATATGAACAGGCCGGGACAAGCGCTCTGTTTCTATGAATCGAGACATCGAGTTACTCGGCATTTCCCGCTTATTTGCTGACTTGACACCAAAATGGCGCCAAAACACAGAAAAGATTTAAGTCGTTTGAAACGTTAATAAAACACAACAAAATACACTAAAATACAGGAATAAGCGACGGCTAATAGAGAGGTTAAAATACCCCTGGACCGGGCTTGGTACGGGTAGCGTCATTTAATTTAGTGTAGTAATTTGCATCGATATCTATGTGTACTCGTAGTTTCTGTTCATTTTTTTTCGCAGTACATAGGTAAAAACGCACAAGTTGTAACAAAGCTGCTGCAGACTTGTAGCATTGCTGTTCCAACAACTTGTCAACAGGATGTGTTCGCACTGCTTGTTCCCAGCTTGTTGACAAGTTCTCGACGAGTTGTTGGCAACTTGCTACAAGGTTGTTGAGCTCAACAGACTTATTACAACTTGTTCCAACAACTTGTGGAACAACTTGTTATCGTCCTGCAATTCAACAATTTGTCAACAAGTTGCGAGTGATAACCTTGTAGCAACTTGATAAAATAACAGCATTGTCATAACTTGTCAACAAACTTGCAACAAGCATGTCGCGAACACATCTTGTTGACAAGTTGTGAGATTTTTACATGTGTAGACCATAGTCTATCGCAACAAACAGAAAAAGTATGATCAAACATGCATTTCTAAAAACAAAATGGAACTACCCGTAAAGCGGAACCGGGGTCTATTAACCTCTCTATTATATTTCGAGTTAACCGTTTGTGTCATGTGACAGACTGACTGTCACTTGGGAAGTTTCCACAATAGCCCTGATCTCGCTGTTGCCAAGTAACGGCCTGTTTAAAGCAATGATCAGTATTTCTAGATCAGTGGGTAAAAGTACACGCGTAAAATGCACAAGTTGTTACAAGTCTGCAAACACTAAGTTGTCAACAAGTTGTGTTCGCACTGCTTGTTCCCAGTTGTTGCAACAAGTTTGTATCAAGCTGTTAACAACTTGTAACAAGCTTGATGGCATTATCAGACTTGTCACACGGTTGACCACACAAGGTTGTAACAATACTGCTATATTATGACTGTATCGAACTTGTTGAAACAACCTTGCAACAAGCCTGATAATATCAACAAGGTTGTTACAAATTGTTAACAGCTTGTTCCAAACTTGTTGACAACTTGTGACAAACAGTGCGAAGACAACTTGTTGACGGCTTGTTGACAAACTTGTTGCAAGATGCGAGATTTTTGCGTATGTAGTCCGGGAAACTCACTTTAGTGAAATCTGCATGCCCTTTGTTAACGCATATAAAATTCAATATGTGTTCATATATGAAAAAACAAGCCAGCTAGCCCGTGAGGCGAGATCTCATCTTGTGCTAGGTGGGATTTTAGTCAAGTGGGGTAAAATTTTCCATAGTATAATAGGAAGGCATTATCACGCCTGACTAATATAGTATTGAACGACATAGACGCAGTTTGAGAATAAAAACAAAAAATAAACATTTAAACTAGAAGTTACTATTGCAAGTGAAATGCTGCCTACAGCCATCAATGTAGAAATTCTGTATATCGCATCGTGTGAGTTGTGTCTGAAGTTTTCGCAGTGAGTTTTCTGATCTATCGAGTTTTCGGGCCTTGCCACTAATTTGCAAAGACACGATTAAAATCGTAATACAACGTACAGTTTGCAACAAAAAATATTTCCAAGACCGTCATGTTTACATAAAGTCATCCCATGCACAAAAACAGGGTATTACGTGGGGGGGGGGGGGGGGCAAAGGGGGGGG
>CACRXK020012868.1:0-14609 GCA_902702795.2 Paramuricea clavata
TATTCTCCCGGTGCAAACCTCAATAGCATGCCACGATACGATGCCGGAGCATTGTTTAACAAAACATTAAGCGCTGTTTTCTTTGGTGAAGCCCTACAGAGCGACATGCTGTTGTAGTAGCCAGAGGAAGCCATACTTAGAATCAGATCTTGTTTAGTCTTTGTTTCATCATCACTTGACCAAACGATTTCAGCGTTAGTGAACATTGTTAATGTTTTTTCTGAGGTTACAGGATAGTTCACGGAAGGGTCTGCCATTTCCACCATGTTGTTTCGATCTGTACCTGCATAAAAAATATCGAGTCAGTATATTGTAAAAGTTATAATACAGTTCCAGTTGGACAGTAACTTTATTTACAAGTTCGTTTGTTGTTGTTGTTGTTGTTGTTGTTGTTGTTGTTGTTGTTGTTGTTGTTGTTGTTGTTATTGTTGTTGTTGTTCTCGTTGTCGTTGTCGTTGTCGTTGTTGTTGTTGTTGTTGTTGTTGTACTTTTTTGGATAATATTCATTCCTTATTTATTTTTTTGCACTGGCGCTCTTTTTGCAACATTGGAGTTTATCAGAATGCGGAATCATCCATGATTTCTGACGTCTTACCAGGTTCGAATAAGCCTTTGCATGAAAAAATTGATTTAAATGAAATAATTCAAAATAGAAAAACAAAACTACAAAAACAGAGTTGAATTTGTAGTAATTTACAAGTATAATGTTTCAAAAACTGTCTATTTTTTCAGCAGTTACAATACATCATTCAGTTAAACATACCTGCAGTTCCTTGCCCGGCATAATTCTTAGGGTTTGTATTTGATCCTTTGAAAGAAGGAGATGGTCATTTTGAGATTTGTTGTCTACTATTATGGGTAATATAAAATTATGAGTGTTGTAAAAAATGCACAGGAAGCAAATCCGACATATAAATACGTGTAGATAATTACGCAAGCAAAAAAAGGTATGCATGGCCCAAGTTATACTTAGCAGAAATTGTTACCTCCAATATGGGTAATCATAGTAAAAGTAGAAGATTCGTCATTTGCGTGGGGCGCACGTCAGATTTTCGGAAGCTGCCTACTTTCTGGCTTAGTACGTGATTGTGATTGCAAAGTATGCAATGGTGTAATCGGTAGAGAGTCAAGCTGATGAAGATGACTACAAAATGCTCTTCACTATTTCAAGCACGAAACGCAGACGCAATTATTTTATTTCTTACTTCATAAAGGCCACACAGCCAAATAAAGTTGAGAAGAAATTTTAAGAGTAACTCTTATACTCACCAGTCCACTGGATATGCAAAAGACTTGCGCTGGTAATATTCAATCGCTTGGGGATAAAGTCGTATTCTACAGCTGGATACGTTTGCACGATGTTCCCTCGCTTTCCGCGTACGTTCAGATTATAGATGACGTCATAATCTGTCACACCTTTAGGTCTGGGTAGGAGCTTGAATAAATGAGATCGATCTTGAAAAGTACGTCCAAATTGAGCGGTGTTGATGGCAAGTTGTAATGGCAGCTGAACATGACCAACTTTTACTTGTGGATTGTTTTGGACGGGAGAAATTACACCGTTATTCCTTATAAAGAAATGTTCGAGAACAAAACATGTTTCAGTAGTTATTGGTTTGGCAGTTTTGGAAAACAATATGAGAACAGAGTTAGACATATAAATTAAATGTTGTCAACAAATTTCAAAATATTTTCAATTATGCACTAAAAAGGACAGGTGGTCTAAGTAAGCACGTTTCATCTTAACTCAGAGTTATGCATGTTATTAAGATCGTGTGTTAGGCTAAAACTATAGTATAAAAACTACACTTATTTACGTTAACTTTGCATGTAAATGCTAACTTGGGAGTTAATTTGATGATTTCCAAACTGTATTTAGAGATACATGCTTGACTCTTGTCTCACTAAATATATGAATTTTATATTCTTCCAGGTCAGAGATATCTCTCTTCTCCTTTAAGTTTTGTTCTTGAATTTGCTCCTTTGTTTGTCACTCCTACTTTCATACCTACTTTTTAATTAACAAATCATCTTAATTTTTCTCACAATATGGTTGGCTGAGTTAATTATATAACTTTCCAAACTTAAGTCAAGAAGCATCCAAATTACAAACCCATACACGACTATGATTGTAATCGTACAAATATACTTACGGATTATTATTTTCATCACTAAATGTGTTAAATGGTGGATAATCCCCCGTGGAAATATTGTACCTAAACAAAGAAATTAGGAGAAATAGGTATTTTACCATCGCATAATGGATCCGAATGATTATGGCAAAACTGAAGAGACAGTATAATGTAAGAGACATTATAATATAAGAGGGATATAACAGACGATTTGATTGGCTAATGCGCGTGCATTGTGATGCAATAATGCACTGTGATCATTCTGTAGCACTGCTTTGCTCTTTCTCTGTTTTTTCCCCGCTTCATCTCTGCTTTTTAGCCAAAAATATTAACAAAACTATAGAGCTTTTAAAATGCAAAATTTACCAGAAAGCAAGAAGGAATAGACCAAAGGAACAAAGCAATTTTTTATAGTTCTACGTGTAGAATAAACCGGCTTGGTATTCGTCGAATTTGTTGTTGTCTCGACAAGTTTTGGGTAAAAGCGTACAAAATAGTCGGGGGAAAAACTTGAAAAAGATACAGCTGGAAGATCAAATACATACAAAAAGGCAACAAAAACTGAATACAAGTGATTTAGAAAGTACCTTCAATTCTTCTGATAATAACTGCTAGATATATTTTCGGCGAAAGATAAAAAATACAATAATTTCGAAAATTAAAACTGAGTTTACACGCGACGAAACCTACGATTTATCGTCTTTCATGGCAAATCCAGCAGCCCAGATGCTGAAAAATTTTGGCAAGTTAGTCTGTGTGTCACTGCTTTTTTTATTTCCACTATTTTAAACAATTTTTCCGGCTTTATAAGACCAAAAGTTTGTATATTGTTTTGGCAATTTTGCTCCTTCCCTCGCTTAAAAATTAAGCAACAGTGAATGAGTAAAAGCATGCGCGTGACGTCACTGAGTACATGTAAGGAGAATTTCAACGTCGATTTTTTGAGTAAAATTGTTTACTATGTAATATCTTCTACTTATATTATAAAAGAAATAGAAAAACTCGTCTCGTGCGTTTATTGTTCGATAATGCACTTGGGGAATGTTGGGAGAATACTCGAGAAGCGTGTAAAACACTCGGCTACGCCTCGTGTTTTACACGCTTCTCTCGTATTCTCCCAACATTGCCCGCGTGCATTATCACACCATAAACGCACGCGACTCGTTTTCTATTTCTTAAATAAAATGTACTTGTTTTTCCAGATACAAAAAAAGTCTTCCAGAATCTTTTAAATATTACAAAATGCATAAATTTTTATTTAATTGTATCTGAATGAAATTTTCAATAAATGGTCGACATGGTCTTATAATTTAATTAAAACAAAGATTTCATTCTGCCCCAGCCGGCGCAATTCAACGAAAAAGTCAGAAAATATTTTGTCTTTTCCTAGTTCAATGTTCATCCAAATTGTACTAAACTACGATCAAATTGGTCTTTATTTACCAGAGACGTGCTGGCTAGGAACGAGCCGACGAGAACTTGTTGTGGGCCCCATGCCATCATATGGGTTCATAAATTAAAACATTGGAAAAGAAAAAAATATAAATTTTAATTTTTAAAATCAAAATTAAGATACTAACAATTTATATTTTAAAAATATAAATTCACGAAAATATTACCGACAAATACGGTCATTAATTCGAAAGTGACTGAAAAATGGTATGCCCGGAATTTTGTTACTACACCCCCTCCCCCTGGGCCCCATCAAACGTTGCTCATTCGTCGTCCTTTTCATGACCCCAGCACGTCCCTGATGGAAACAAACCAACGATGATATATAATCAAACTATCGCAACTTCATTATTTTAACTCATATATCTTGGGTTTCAATTGCAAAGTTAAGCTTATCTTCCAATAAAAAATATCAAATGATATGCTTACTATTTTATTTAATTTTGAAAAATTCATGAAAGCTGAGTAAGACGATATTAAATTAATGAAAAATTCACAACATTAACAATTATTGAATGAGGTCGAATAGGATATGAGGAATTATATAAAGGCCGTGGTTTGTGTTATCTTAATTCCTCATATCCTGCGAGAACCGAATTCAATAATTGTTTTATTATTTATTCGTAAATATTTCGGTCTCAAGAAGACGTCAAGGCGCGGAAAATGAAAATTTGTATTTTCAACCTTTTGGCATAAGCCGCATAAATTAACTTGACGTCATAGCGTTTTTCATTGTTTTTTCAATATACCACGAAATTACATCAAACGTCAGTGGTATATTTGTTTTCAATATTCCACGGTGATGTCATAGCTGCAAATTTGGGCAACTACCGAGCGGATATGAAGATTTCACCGATAGCACTTAGCCAACCAAAACTCTTGAATTATTTTTGATAAATAATAATACTATTTATCCATCAGGTTCTACACAATCTACAGTGATTAATATATTACATACCTATAGTTCCTTTAGTAAATTTTATCAAAAACCGCAAAGTAAACCATGTCACAAAATCAAGCACACTCTCACAAAGAGTGTGTGTGTGTGTGTGTGTGTGGGGGCAAGGATTCATATTGAGCACATACAAAGCAAAACAGGATTAACGCACTGCTATGTATATGGACATTATATTTGTGTATATTAAGTGTACCATTAATTATCCTTGCAGTTCTGATGATATTGTGGTACAGCGAAAGCTTAACTCAATTCTAATAAATCAAACAGTCAATAACTATTCAGCTTTATTTGAGTTCCCCCTTTAACGTTTAAATTTTAATATTTAACACGCTACTAACTTCTTTTCTTAATAAACGACATTTCTTTCTTGTCTTTACTCTTTCAACGTACTTATGTTGATAGAGTGTTTATTATCAACATAAGTACGTCGAAAGAGTAAAGACAACAAAGAAATGTCGTTTATTAAGAAATTTTGTTCGAACTCTTTCCTGGCTTCGATGAATGAACTTTCAGGACGACGCTACTAACTTCATTCAATGAGTATGCTGTGTTTAACGACGTTTTTCACGTGGTCTTTTCCCGAAATGTCCGCTACTCAAACTCTATTAACACACTCATATGAGTATAACTAATAGCATGCAGAAATAAGTATGTAAACCTTACAACTAACCTTATTCTCAGGACGCATCTTTGTACATTACCAGACGGAAAATGTGGAATAACCCAAGTGTAACGGATAGGAACCACGTCACGGGCATTTCCTAAATGGTTTGATCTTGTATATGGAGCTTTGGTGCATTCTGGTGGGTCAAGTGCGACCAAACAACGTTTTAATGATTCTACTTTATTACCAGTCATTTTTAAATTATCAATATCTTCAGAGCGGTAAGGAATGGCCCAAATAAGCCGAAGTTGGCTAGAATTTGCAGCTTTACACTCTTGTTCTGTTTGATGCTTGGGAGATTCTTCTAAATAGTTGCTGAAAGAAATCCAGTAGCCTCGATTCTTTTCGCAGTCAATTTTGTTGTTATAAGCCGAGTCATGGCGGAAACCATCTGGCTTATAACTGTAGTACTGAAGACATTCTCCTGGGAACAAAGAAATGAGAACTTTTAGATTTAATGATTGCATGTTAACATATTATTCATTTTCTCATTTTTATCCCCGAGCCGACGGCGCAAAGCGCCGTGCGAGGGTACTAATCCCCCCCGGCTATTTACACCCGGGGAAACGATAGCATTAGCCAAGTCTAAAGTTCATCAATGAGCGCGGGCGTGTATTATCGTGAGTGGTGCGGTGGGTGGTCATCCTCACTGATCTCAAAAATTGGGCGGACTGTCATGAATAGCGAACACTGATTGGTCCAATTTAAAGTTTGCATTATATCGACTGCATTACGACAGCGAAATAGCAAACATTTCTTGATTTGATGATTGATAAATTTCTTGCGAATATATTTCATTTTTGCTCGCCTTTTTGCAAGATTTGGTAAATTTTAAGAAAGAAAGGGCGAAAGAATCGGCTAAGAGAAGGGAGCCGACGTTAACGAAGGTAATTTTGTTTTAATTATTAAATATTGATTTCATAATTGCTTTAAAACCCGACGGCCTTTGCGTATATGAAACAACTAAACAAGACAGCATATAATTTCAGTGTATCTTTAATATTGATTCCCATTTTATTATATTTAATGTTTTAAATAAAAAAGAAAGCAAGGTTATTTGCATGCGATAATTTGAAATCATTTTATTACAAACTCAACGTTTATCGATAAAGCCATTTCATTAATACGTTTTGCGAAGCGTTTGTGGTTGAACTTTACCTTAAATTGAAGCTTATATTACGTATAATATCATACCTAACATATATACGTTGGGAAATTGACGCTGATTTTGTAATTAAAAGTGATATTTTAGGCGAGTTTTCATTGGTAAGAATAATTATAAAAAATATCGTGTTACCATGACAACAACTTTAGATACTTCATGTTCGGAAAATACAATGGTTTTGTCAGCAAGGCGAGGGTTTCTGCATGCATGTATTTTCTAGTTTAAGGTGGCTCAATACACTTTTTAGCCAAAGGAGCAAAAGTTTAATATTTTCTGTTTAACTTAAATGCTTCTACAGGGTTAAGTTTCACTTATAATTGTAACACATAGTAAGACGTGTCGCAAACAAGAAGAATTCTGATAAAAGTCGCGTTTCCATGCCAACTATAACGAATAATGGTAACACTAAATAGCCGAAATAAATCAGTTGCGTTAGTGTCGAGAAACATTTCTTGGAAATTTAAAAAAAATCTGCCGACCCAATTCTTTAGAATTAAATTTCGGCTTTTTTGACAGTTTCTGTGGACATTTTTTTTTATTTTTCCATCATGAAATCTTGAAGTATGTATCTACTCATGTACAAATTTCTACTCATTTACAAAATTCAGGGTACTTACCGAACTCGTTTTGGAAATAATCACGGTTTTATTCCGCGCGGTCAAAGTTTTTCACACTCTGCAAGATCAATGAATTATGCGCGTACATGTTTTCGCAGGCGCATCTCCAGAAAAACACGCACAAAAAAGTTTTTAGTCTCGTCGAAATATCAAATATATGTTGTGTTTTCTTGCTTAAAAATGCAAATATATTTCGTTTTGCATGCTAACTCGGGATAACGCCAAGAAAACAGGTGATTGTCGGTCGTTTGGTATAAGATATGTGTGACATGTATGAACTTTTGGCTTTTCTACATAGTTTAATATTCGTTTTCAGGCGTATAAGTGTGTGTTTTCATGTTGTTGTTGACAATTGAAAACAGTTTGAGCCGGCGCATGATGATATTTCACTGAATTCCTTCGCTGTTAGTAACACTTTGAATACATTTACCAGTTGTAAGTACAAAAAAACTCAGGATATGAACTTATAAATCGCCAAATATTGGAGTAAAAAACTTTTCGCCGGTCGGGCCGATCGCCGGTTTTCACAAGAGTTTGAACGTTGAACATTGCATTTTTACCTTAAAATGTCTTCTAAAATGACTAGTTATTCAATGTATACTAAAACTGTCTGTACCAGTGTTGGTAGTACCAAAGTGAAAATGCTGTGCTGAGTGGTTATATTACTGCCTTAAAAATAAGCAGAAACTCGTCGTTTCGTTTCTAACTCTTGACGAATGGCCTTCGCTCGAAACGTCAAGTTTTTGCTTATTTTTTAAGGTAGTAATATAACCACTCAGTACAGCATTTTTAGTTATTCAATGTTCAGGGCTAAATCAGGACGAAGTTTGTTCTTTGAGAACAAATGAGAACAAAGAAGACTCAAAACATCAAAATAAACATGACTTGTAGTTCGGATTTTAGACTGAAAAAGTTGTATTTATTTAATTTTGCATATATTTTTAACCGTTTCGCGCGAAAACTCAAGATCAGGTACCAGTCCCCCGATGACGAAAAGTGTATGAAGCCACCTTAAGAAATAGAAAACCAGTCGCGTGCCTTAATGGTTTAATGGTGGTATTAATACATGAGGGGAATGTTGGGATAACAGGAGAAAATTCTGTGAAATACGGGGCGTATTCGAATGTTTAGTTGCTTTTCGAGTGTTCTCCCAACATCGTCAACGTCACGCACATGCTTTCACTCAACGTGAAAGAACGAAAACATTATACGTTTTGGAAGTTAAAAAACTGGAAAGAAATGTTCAGAAACTTTTAAAAAACTCTTATTCAAGCTGGATTTTGGTCGAGTTGTTGTGTTTAATTTCATTTGCTGCTGAAATTACCAATACATTTTTCGTGTATTGCCGAATTAGATATTCGAGCAGTTTCAATTTAAAGCATTTATTAAGGTACTTTTCTAATAAACATTTGGTCAACTTTTGTAGTTCTTTTCTATAATGCTTTTCTTAGCTAGTTTAATTCAATCAGACTTAAAAACAACTGTGAATATTTCTTTGTTTTTTTATCCTGTTATCTCTTGTTGACTGCTTCTAATAAACTTTGGATTAAAACTGCACTGTGTAATTCCGTTCGTGTTATTTTGCCAATTAGAAACAGGAAATGGAGCAAGAAATACTGAAAAACCAAGTCAGTGCATTATGGCGTTGTAATGCACACGGATTAGCCAAACAAATTACATGTTATATCCCACTTCTATTATAAATTATATAATACGATTTTAACCTGCTTCTAATGAATATATGTATTTATTATAAACCTACTAGTAGGCTATCATATTTCGTGCGTTCTGATTGGCTGCGCTACTAGTAGGCTATTAGTGATAGCCTACTAGTAGCAACAAGCGGCGAAGGACGCGAGAGTCAATGGTCGTTTTAAAGTGCATTTAAAGGGAAAAAGATTATCAAAATGGCCTAATTTTGTTCTGGATTACACACAATCAAAGACTCTTGGAAACTGCTCACACATACGGTAAAATGTTTACGTTTTCTCAATTTTGCTTGTAGTTTTGAACATGGAAGTGACAGGCGATTTTTTCAAAATATATGCACTGCAATGTTTGTTAATATTCCAAGCAGAATCGTTGAAATTCAACAATACTTTGTAGCTACTTACCCCTATTTCCTCAACCTTTTAGGGACTGATTACATGGACAACTTTCAACCACGGGGTTGAACTTAGCCCTGTTAAGCGGGTTGAAATTTTTTGCGATTACATGGACGATTTCAACCCCGGGGTTGAAACGCTATACTATACGTTCTCGGTATCGATTCCCGGAAGTAAAAAAGCCTTTATTTTGTTTTCTTGTAATAAATAATCACTACCACGTATGCTCGAATAACTCATGATATTTCAGCCCTGGTTTGAAACGATTACATGACAAAATTTTCAACCCAGGGCTGAGTTCAATCCCGGGGTTGAAATTTCAACCCTGCTAGCTGAAGCAGGGTTGAAATTTCAACCCCGGTTTTTGTTTATGTATACTGGCTAGATGATGGAATAGTTTGCCTCTTTATGTTCCAGATATTTTAAAGATTTCAACGACATTCGGATTCTTTTGTGTGCATTTTTATTCTGCTTTTTAACGTAAATTTTATTTAGTAGCTTTATAGACTAAATTTTGATCTAGACAAAAATTTCATCACAACTTGAAAGAGCATCAAAAAATTAGTAATATCCCAAAATGTTGTAAAATGCGGATAATATAGCCATGCGAAGTTTGCCGTTTTTCAGTCATTTTGCATTACGCACGGGAAATTGACAGCCCAATCGGGTGTTGGGGCATCAATTTCCCGTTTGTAATACAAAATGACTGAAAATTGCAAATTTCGCAAGGCTATATTATCAGCATTTTACAACATTTCGCAAATATTACTAATTTTGTGATGCTCTTTCAAGCTGTGATGAAAGTTTTGTCTAGATCAAAATTTAGTCTAAATGCAAATGGTCCATTCGGGAAGCCATTTTGTGTTCGAAATTTTGGACTTTTTAAGCCTTGTTTCCTTGAGTTCCTTTAATTAGCCAAATTTCGTTTGTATAACGGCCCCTTACTATTATGCTGTTTTACGACATGTTTTTTAACTTTTTTGAAACTCACAAGTTATATTTTTCAAGTCATTCTTGGGAGTTCGCAGCACTGAGTAGTTGTCAACAAGGCCGAGGCGTAATGTCGCCAAATTAAAGGAAACCATTTAAACGCTCATTTCGTTAGAAAATTATTATTTTACATAAAAATCAAGTGAAAAATTCCGTTTTCTTTATGTGGTTTATACTAAAACAATTAGACAACTCAGGCTCGTTGTCTCTGAGCAAAATAATAGTCAACTCGGCTTCGCCTCGTTGACTATTCGCTCATAGACAATTCAGCTTCGTTGTCTAATTGTCCCCGAGCCGGCGGCGCGAAGCGCCGTGCGAGGGTACTAATTCCCCCCGGCTATTTACACCCGGGGAAACGAAAGCATTAGCGAAGTCTAAAGTTCATCAATGAGCGCGGGCGTCGGTCACCAACGATGGGTGGTCATCCTCACTGATCTAAAAAATATGGCGGACTGTGATGAATAACGGACACTGATTGGTCCAATTTAAAGTTTGCATTACAACGACTGCATGACGACAGCGAAATAGCAAACATTTCTTGATTTGATGATTGATAAATTTCTTGCAAATATATTTCATTTTTGCTCGTATTTCTGCAAGATTTTGTAAATTTCAAGAAAGAAAGGGCGAAAGAATCAGCTAAAAGAAGGGAGCCGACGTTAACGAAGGTAAGTTTGTTTTAAATATTGATTTTATAATGGCTTTAAAACCCGACGGCCTTTGCGTATATGAAACAACTAAACAAGACAGCATATAATTTCAGTGTATCTTTAATATTGATTCCCTTTTTCATTATATTGAATTTTTTAAATTATAAATAAAGCAAAGTTATTTGCAAGCGAGAATTTGAAATAATTTTATTGCAAACTCAAATTTATCGATAAAGCCATTTAATAGTTAAAGGCAGTTTAGACTTTAGTTTTATAAAGAACACTTTAAAACGTTTTGTGAATTGTTTGTGGTTGAATTTTACCTTAAATTGAAGCTTGTATTACGTATGATTACATATCTAACATATATATGTTGGGAAATTGATAATTTTGTAATTAAAAGTGATATTTTTAGGCGATTTTCATTTGTAAGAATATTCTTAAAAAATTATCGTCTTACCATGACAACGACTTTAGATACTTCATGTTCGGAAAATACAACGGTTTTGTCAGCAACGCGAGGGCAAAGATTAGACACTATAAAGATGTGTCACTCTGCGAAAATTATGTCCGAGATTTTTTTATAGCCGCCATTTTGCCAGTAAGTGTCAAATTCGTCAAAATTCGTCATATAGCGCGAGCATCGCGATGGCAACCTATTGTATTCAGTCTCGCCGCCATTTTGACAGTAAGTGTTATGCACTCGTCATCTCGCGTGATCACTCGTGATCAGCACGGAAAATTACGGACACGCAAACATTAGGGAAATACGTCGAGTGACACATCTTTATAGTATCTAATCTTTGGCGAGGGTTTCTGCATGCATGTATTTTCTAGTTAAATACCTTTGGAACAGACTGCAAACTTACCTTCATTCTCAGGGTTCAAATTTTCTGATATTCAATAAATACTGACACATGATTTCATTACGAGCAAACACAAAGCCAGGTTAATTATATAACGATATAAGAAAAGATAATAACAGCTGTAGTTATTCAAGACTAACCTTTAGTTTTGACATTAAAACTTTCTTCCTGATAATATTGACACATCGTTTCATTATGAGCAAACACCGCTATATCAATCCAGTCAGTTGGATGCCAGTAAGGATAGTAATCTCGTTCCTCTGGGCATTCATAGCCACTACGAGCACCATTTGCATTTTGACGAGTGTAAATGCTTGTCTGACCATTCAGTTTTTGATCAGCTGTGAATAGTCCTGTCAATTAAGAGAAAGAAAATTCTTAATGAAACTGTGGTTCGTAAACAAATGGAATTTCGAAATCACGCACAGGTATTAGTATAGGTAATCATTCGATGGCGAGTACAATTAGGGATTAATAGTACGAGTGATTTTGTAAGTTTTGCCAGAATTGGACGAGCAGCCGGGGCGAGTCCAATTTGGCAAATTTCCAAACATCACGAGTACTATCAATCCCTAATTGTACGAGCAACATCGCATGATTACTTGTTTATTATTAGCATGATAAAATTGGATACTTCTCCGTCAAGATCATATTCTCTCGCCAAAGCTCAGTCCTGCTAGACTTTCAACCAAAATTGGGTAGTTTTGTTCGTATTTTTATTTAGTTCTTTTGTTAAAGCAAAATTTGGTGCTTTTGTTCGTCTTTCATCTAGTTCCTTACGGGAAATTTCATTTCACATTTGTGTTCAAAATACCTTTCCGCCATTTTGTTTGTTTTGGAAAAGTCATTAATTGTACTGCAGTACAATTAATGAAATTAATCATTGTACTCCTCTCAACCAATCAGCATCCAGTAATTTTGTCATGCTAATAATATATCTTGTTCCTTCCAGATTGTTAGCCTGTTGCTCTTCCATGTGAACAATAGAGTATTTGTATATACGCTCAATCATGGTTTCAACAACTGTGCATGCTATAAAGACCATACAGTCGAGAAGAAATGAAAACAAAGCTTAAAAAGTGATGGTAGAAAATTTTGTTTGGCAAAAAGTAGGAAGGAATTGTCGGGAGAAATGTATCTTCCCGAATAGCTGAGGACTGCAAAATACACCCTAAACACAATTAATTCTTTTAATCGGTTGGAAGGTTTTGCGATTCAGAAAAAAAGGACAAATAATTTATGTGACAAAATAAGATATTCATCAATCTATAGGATAAGAAAATGCTTAAACCTTACTTAAGGTTAATTTAAAAGATACGACAGAGACATTCAAGTGAATGTGGAAGATGATGCGAAAATTCAGAAGATAATTCTTCACGGTATTCAAATTAGATTGAAACAAGTACTAGTAAGGATATTATTGCTTGTACGAACTAAGATTGCGCTCGGTTTGTACATTTCCATAACGCATGGTATTGTTATTGAAAACTTTGGTATCTGAAATAAATCAAATAATTTATCCCGCCCGTAAAAGTTTTAAAAAATCTCCATTGTATTTACTTGAATATACCTGTCGAGTTCGCACAGCGAGCAAATCATTTCACATGTGAGAAAATCATAATTTGCTGTAATGAACGTTAATTTTCGATTTTAAAACCCCTACAAATCAGGTGTCTAGTACAGATTCTGTCACAGTTCAATCAAAGAATTGCTCCCTTCCATTAGAGGCTCGCTCTGCGTAATTTCAAATTATTATACCGAAAACCCTAGCTAGAAAACTCTCTGAAGTTTCTGAAACCCAGCTGTTTCGGTCCCGCTTGAACCCACGAGGCTTATATATTGTATTTACGTGAGAAAGATTTCTTCGGTTTATTTAGAAACAGCAAATGAAATGTTGCATGCGAAGCCAGCGAAGGTATAATGAAATTATTTAAATAAACGCTCATGCATGCTTGTAAATCTTTCAATTTTTTCTACATGTTTGTTTAATTTGAGCCTGAAGTAGAGTGTACACTATATACTAACGGAATTAGACAATTCGGCCTCGTTTTCTACCGCTGTTCGCTCAAAGACCGCGTCTCGTTGCCCAGTTCAACAATTTCTAACATATAACAACATGATTTTTTTTTCTGTGTTGGTGTAGTGTACTCAGGTGAATATGATATTTGTGGTGTTACTCTGAGTGTATATCCACACCGGGCGAGCTTGAAAAATATGCCCGGCCACGGTGGGATTCGAACCTACGACCTTTGGAATACTAGCCCAATGCTCTTCCAACTGAGTAGCCTGCGAACAGGCTCTCAAGCTGAATTGAGAGCCTGCATCGATGACTAATGAATTTGAATATCTGCGTCTCAAATCGTGACGCGAAATTCTCATTGGTCAGATGCTGTAATTTATATGTTTCCGCTGAGCTCTATATATGTCAACTGCTCAGCAGCACTATGCATAAAGTCCATAAAAAACACATTAACTGATCAAATTGGTCTTGGCCGTCTTATATCAAAGCACGAAATGTTCTGTTTTGAGAAAACAGTATTTAAAACATTTGAACTTTCGCTTGAATATCTTATATTTCGAAAAACTGTATAAACGGTACGGTCTAAATTTAGTTTGCACGGTCTAAATTTAGTTTGCATGAAAGTTGTAAACAACACAATATAAGGATAGACATTCCATATTTGGAAAAACGAACGTTACGGGACAGATATTCAAATTCATTAGTTATCGATGCAGGCTCTCAATTCAGCTTGAGAGCCTGTTCGCAGGCTACCAACTGAGCTACGCGGTCAGGACGGTTCGAGTAAGTGATATTTCGGAACAGAATCTAGTTCCTTCGATACCAATGTATTCTAGTAATATGAATTTTTTCTGTGTTGGTGTAGTGTACTCAGGTGAATATGATATTTGTGGTGTTACTCTGAGTGTATATCCACACCGGGCGAGCTTGAAAAATGTGCCCGGCCACGGTGGGATTCGAACCTACGACCTTTGGAATACTAGCCCAATG
>CACRXK020012869.1:0-14608 GCA_902702795.2 Paramuricea clavata
CCATAGTTCGCCGAACTTGAAAGAGTTTTTGATAAAAAGGAATATGTCGCAAACGACTTACGATCTCAGAAATGCTCAGAATGATCTGGCCGTTCCTAAGCCAAGACGCGACTTTCTGAAAAAGAGTTTTCGATATAGTGGTGCTAAGTTATGGAATGATCTTCCTGGTGAAGCTAAGGAGGCCCTATCAATATGTTCTTTTAAAAATATTGTAAGACAAAGTAACTAACCTAATATTAACCTAAATGGATTATTACAGACATATTTATATGGCCAAATCACACCAAACCACCAACTTCCTTTTAAACAATTCTAATTAAGTACTATATATATTGCATGTATTTGTACTTATATTTGTCCTTTTTTGTAAATAGTTTTTGTAAATTTTCACATGTCGACGCCCCTTGTGGAAATCAACTCTTTTTGTTGACAGGGCTAGCGTCTTTAAATAAATTTTTACATACATACATACATATCACGAAGGAGAAATTGAATAACTAAAGGAAAAATTTGGCCCCAAAACAACAAATTTTAAATCGAAAACGCTAAGAAGCACTTCTTACAGAGGTAAGGACAAACTTTGATGAAATTTGTACACATTTTGTCCTTACATTATTTTGTATAAAGATGTGCTTCTTAACATTTCTTAAATTTGTCAAATTTGTCAATTCTCAATCTTAAATTTGTCATTTTGGAGTTAAATGTGTACAAATTTCAATCAAATTTTCTCCATACCTTTGTAAGAAGCGCTTCCTAGCGTTTTCGATTTAAAATTTGTTGTGTTGGGGCTAAATTTCTCCTTTAGTAGTTCAATTTCTCCTTCGTGATATATTCTGAAATGAATGCGTAATGAGCTAACTTGGAGGCCCATAGATCGAGGTTTTATTAAAATATCTATTGTTTTACACAAAAATGTAAACAAAACACGCGCACGGGTAGAACGGACTTGACAGCCTCTTTAAAGCACTAGAGGTAATATTATTTGTCACTTTCTCATTATTTTTATGTTATAAAATATTATGGTCATTGTGTTTTCATATGTTTTGAGACACTAAGTGAAGTGGCTACGCTGTAGGCCCCCGCTTTTCCAATGTTAACATGTAGCATGCCAAATATCATGGCATTAAACATACCTTCATCGGTAAGCATACATTAAAAGTAGCTTTGCGTTAAGGCACCGGAGTGAACGCCTGAACCGGCATCTTGTTTAATGTATTAGAGACCTTACGATTTTACGACGGTAACGCGACTGTGACGGCCAAAACAAACTTCTTCAAATAAATGATAGTAAAAATGATTTGTCGTATAGTTAGTTATCAATCATATGAATTTCACAGTCGTAGGAGTTGAAGACATGGGTTTTATGGTTAATGGAAAGAGTACTGCTGAACTCAGTTTGATGTTGCACTTAATGTTGCGGCTCGAAATGCTGCCGTTGTATCAAGACGTGAAAATCTGTGATTTGCCGTTGTCAACAGAGCGAATAGTCTAGGACCTGTATAGGAGGTTGTATGCATTTCATTTACCGCAGGTAATGTCAACAGTTTTAGGGAAAAATGACCATGGCGGTTAACATGACATATGCACCAAAAGCTGAATCCGGGATGAAGGTCCTGAAAATGACCCCGCCCTGAGCGGCAGTGCCTGTCGGCTAAAATATAAAATTCAAAACATAACATGTAAAATGTGTAACATATACCGGTATCTAAACGAAATAGGGCAAGCCATGCTGCTATCACTGCATATGTGGTATGATTTTACCGTATGGTTATTATAGTACAGAGCATAAAACCTTGCTGTCCTTGCCTTGTTTATATTTACCTGCTGGCTGGCAAATTACATTTATATAAAATAATACATTCCCTATTGTGTTTACAACATAATAATACGAAGCTCTCTTTGTAGCTTTAAAATACATTTGCCGGCCAACGTGTATAACACGGGAAGGGGTCTATTTGCTTTTTTCCTAAATTGATTATTACTGTAGTACAGTCATACAGGTGCAAAGCATAATATAATTTTGAACGGTCTTCGTCTACTATTAATTTCCAGACAATGTCGAAGGGTCTTCGCTCGAAATGCCGACGCTTTGCTTGTATTTCCAGGCAATTGAATTGCTACCCATCTATTGTAAAAAGTTTATTGAACGCATGTAGCGCAGGCTATAGTAACTATGCAACAATTAACATTTCATGTCATCATTTATGTAAAACTATTTCAAGTGGGCGGTGTTAATATGGAATATTAACTAAGTAGGCATAATCAATTTTACTAGGGCTTTCGGGCAGGCTCTTCTTACAAAAGAGCCGGCCACGCTGGCTAAATATATTGCATTCATTGTATTTTTATGATTTATGGTAGAACTACTCAAATATTTGAGTTGTCCTTGTGGTCTTAGACTAGAAGGACAAGTATAAATTCTTCATTTATTGTAATTAATAATATTCAATTCTTTTCAATTACTTATTGTATTGATAGCCGTTGCCGTCGCGTCACCGTCCTAAACGTAAGGTCTCTAATAGGGACCTTAAACACGTACAACGGCAACGCGACGACGACAGTCAAAACAAACTTCTTCAGATAAATTATTGCGAAGAAGAGTTGTTGTGTATTATCCACTGCATACATATATGAATTGAGTTCAGTTTAAAGAGATTAATAATAAAGGCTCAATTTTTAAAAACGCTTCTGTTGAGCAAATTCGTAGTTTTACTTGTCGCGTCTTAACATGTTTGCATTGCAAAAAAGACGTGAAAATCTCTGGTTTGCCGTTGTAAAAAGCCAAAACACAACGTCTCTAACTCCTGTTGGGCTTTTAATTATTCATTTCTTTTGTACAAGATCAGGAATATCATTGTGCGAATAGCCGTCGTCGTTGCGTTGCCGTCCTGTTTGGTCCCTATTACACCTCACTAAGGGACAACGCAACGATTAACTGACGATTGGCGCTGGCTATAAAATTTTGTGTTTTATTCTAGCTGTTAACCATGAAACAACCATTTTCTGAAACGTTCATATTGTAATTATGGTTACTATTTGCGTATTTGGCCTGTTAACCGGGGCTAACAATGATCGTGATAAGATTTTTAAAGTCTTCATTAGATTTAGTTCACAGAAATTAACCGTAGTTAAACACCATTTTTCCACAATTCGCGCAGTTGTAATAACTTGTAAAAATGATCTAATTTGATACCAAATCAATGCCACTTTTAAGAAATTTAGCCGGGGAAGTGCGGGAGGAGCGGGAGGCCAAAGTAAAAAAAAGAAGTTTTACCAAAGGCGCAAGACGAAAAAAAAAACACTTTGAATTTGACGTGGCTATTATCAACAAACCGTCTAAAACCGGAAAATAATCGTAATCTGGCGCCAAAATTTCCTATTTAAATTAATCAACGAGTAGCCCCTGAGAGAGAATGCTCCAAATCTTTTGCGAGTCAAAGAGTGAAGAAAAAAACATGGCAGATGTTAAATTAACCCGTGATCATCAACTGAAATATTGACATAAAAAAGCACTTGAAAATCTTCCTTCGCATGTTTCTATAGGGAAAAAAGTGAGTAAATTTTAAAGAGGCAGAACTAATGTGCCAGGGAGGGCAATTATACAATTAACCCATTAGACATATATTAACTAATATACAAACGGATGTCGCTAGCCGATCTATTCAGCTAATCAGTTGTTCTACGTCTTTGTTTCAGATCTACAAAGAAAAAAGGATTAAAGAGGTAATGCAATGGCTTCCAAAAATAGCATAACCCATTACCTGAAGTGCTTAACAAATAGTAATTTAAATCGCGATCCATCGGGAATAGCAAAATACAATGATCTTTTGGGTGACGCCTTTTGTAGACTAGGAGAATCTAAAATGGCTATTGACCATTATAAAAAATGTTTAGAAATTTCCGCTGAAACTGGTAATTGGTTGGGGATGATAAGAAGCAATACAAATTTGGGCAATGCCTATCAATGTTTAGGAGAATATCAAAAGGCCATTGACTATTACGAAAAAGGTCTAGATATAAGCACTACTATTGGCGATCGCTCTGGAATAGCAAGCAGCAATGGAAATTTGGGCAAAGTCTATTTTAGTTTAGGGGAATATCAAAAAGCCATTCACCATTACGAAAAAGGTCTAGAAATAAGCACTGCTATAGACGATCGATCAGGAATAGCAAGTAACAATTGTAATTTGGGCAATGTCTATCTTAGTTTAGGGGAATATCAAAAGGCCATGGAACATTGCGAAAAAGGTCTAGATATAAGCGCTACTATCGGCGATCGATCAGGGATAGCAAGCAGCAATTGCAATTTGGGCAATGTCTATCTTCGTCTAGGAGAATATCAAAAGGCCATTGATCATTACGAAAAAAGTCTAGAAATAAGCACTGCTATAGGCGATCGCTCTGGAATAGCAAGCAACAATGGCAATTTGGGCAATGCCTATCGATGTTTAGGAGAATATCAAAAGGCCATGGACCATTACGAAAAAGGTCTAGAAATAAGCACTGCTATAGACGATCGATCAGGAATAGCAAGCAACAATGGCAATTTGGGCAATGTCTATCAATATTTAGGAGAATATCAAAAGGCCATTGACCATTATGAAAAAGGTCTAGCTATAAGTGCTACTATTGGCGATCGATCAGGAATAGCGAGTAACAATGGCAATTTGGGAAATGTCTATCTTAGTTTGGGGGAATATCAAAAGGCCATGGACCATCACGAAATATGTCTAGAAATAAGCACTGCCATAGGCAATCGCTCTGGAATAGCAGGCAGCAATGCCAATTTGGGCAATGTCTATTTTAGTTTAGGGGAATATCAAAAGGCCATTGACCATTACGAAAAAGGTCTAGAAATAAGCACTACTATAGGCGATCGCTCTGGAATAGCAACCAACATTGGCAATTTGGGCAATGTCTATCGACGATCAGGAGACTATAAAAAGGCCATTGACCATTACGAAAAAAGTCTAGAAATAAGCAATGCTATAGGCGATCGCTCTGGAATAGCACTCGACAATGGAAATTTGGGCAATGCCTATCAATATTTAGGAGAATATCCAAAGGCCATTCACCATTGCGAAAAAGGTCTGGAAATAAGCACTGCTATAGGCGATCGCTCTGGAATAGCAACCAACATTGGCAATTTGGGCAATGTCTATCGACGATCAGGAGAATATCAAAAGGCCATTGACCATTACGAAAAAAGTCTAGAAATAAGCAGTGCTATAGGCGATCGCTCTGGAATAGCAGGCAGCAATGGAAATTTGGGCAATGTCTATTTTAGTTTAGGGGAATATCAAAAGGCCATTCACCATTGTGAAAAAGGTCTGGAAATAAGCACTGCTATAGGTGATCGGTCTGGAATAGCAAGCAACAATGGCAATTTGGGCAATGTCTATCTTACTTTAGGGGAATATCAAAAGGCCATTGACCATTACGAAAAAGGTCTAGAAATAAGCACTGGTATAGACGATCGCTCTGGAATAGCAAGCAACATTGGTAATTTAGGCAATGTTTATCGACGTTCAGGAGAATATCAAAAGGCCATTGACCATTTCGAAAAAAGTCTGGAAATAAGCAGTGCTATAGGCGATAGCTCTGGAATAGCACTCAACAATGGCAATTTGGGCAATGCCTATCAATATTTAGGAGAATATCAAAAGGCCATTCACCATTGCAAAAAAGGTCTGGAAATAAGCATAGCTATAGGCGATCGGTCTGGAATAGCAAGCAACAATGGCAATTTGGGCGATGTCCATCTTAATTTTGGAGAATATCAAAAGGCAATTGCCTATTACAAAACCGGTTTACAAATAAGCACTGCTACAGGCGATCGCTCTGGTATAGCAAGCAGCAATGGCAATTTGGGCAATGCCTATCGATCTTTGGGAGAATATAAAAAGGCCATTGAGCATTACAACAAAGGTCTAGAAATAAGCAGTGCCATTGGCGATCGGTCTAGAATAGCAAGCATCAATGGCAATTTGGGTAAAGCCTATCAATCTTTAGGAGAATATCAAAAAGCCATTGACCATTACGAAAAATGTCTAGATATAAGCGCTGCTATTGGCGATCTATCAGGAATAGCAAGTAACAATGGCAATTTGGGCAATGTCTATCTTAGTTTAGGAGAATATCAAAAGGCCATGGACCATTACGAAAAAGGTCTAGAAATAAGCACTGCTATAGACGATCGATCAGGAATAGCAAGCAACAATAGCAATTTGGGCAATGTCCATCTTAGTTTAGGAGAATATCAAAAGGCCTTTGACCATTACAAAAAAGGTCTAGAAATAAGCACTGCTATAGGCTATCGCTCTGGAATAGCAAGCAACAATAGCAATTTGGCCAATGTCTACCTTCGTTTGGGAGAATATCAAAAGGCCATTGACCATTACGAAAAAAGTCTAGAAATAAGCACTGCTATTGGCGATCGGTCTGGAATAGCAAGCGACAATGGCAATTTGGGCATTGTCTATCATAGTTTAGGAGAATATGAAAAGTGCATTGCCTATCACAAAAGCGCGTTACAAATAAACACTGTTATAGGCGATCGGTCTAGAATAGCAAAAAACAATTGCAATTTGGGCAATGCCTATCAATGTAAAGGAGAATATCAAAAGGCCATTGACAATTACAAAAAAAGTCTAGAAATAAACACTGCTATAGGCGATCGCTCTGGAATAGCAAGCAACAATAGCAGTTTGGGCATTGTCTATCTATCTTTAGGAGAATATGAAAAGGCCATTGATCATCACGAAAAAGGTCTAGATATAAGCACTGCTATTGGCGATCGGTATAAAATAGCTTGCAGCAATGGCAATTTGGGCAATGCCTATCTTACAATAGGAGAATATCAAAAGGCCATTGATCATTGCGAAAAAGGTCTAGATATAAGTACTGCTATTGGCGATCGATCAGGAATAGCAAGTAACAATGGCAATTTGGGTAATGCCTATCTATCTTTAGGAGAATGTCAAAAGGCCATTGATTATTACGAAAAAGGTCTAGAAATGAGCACTGCTATAGGCGATCGATCAGGAATAGCAAATAACAACAGCAATTTAGGCAGTGCCTATAATCGTTTGGAACAGTATAGAAAGGCCATTGATTATTACAAGTTAGGTTTGGAAGTGAGTGCTGAAATTGGCGCTCTGCCAGAAGCTGCCGCAGACCGCAGTAATTTAGGAAATTCCTATCGATGTCTAATGGAGTATGAAGTTGCAATATCATACCTAATAGAGTCAATTAGGTCTTTTGATAGAATTTTCTTAGATTCAGTTCCTGATCCAAATAAACTGGCATTCGTTGATCAATATTTCAAGACTCACATAATATTAATGAGTTGTTTCCTTTCGTTGGAGCGCCCTGAGTCCGCATTATTAGTCATTGACCTCAGTAGGTCTAAAGAGCTCCATTGCTGCATTGAAAAACGTAGGAATTCTGTTGGTAAGGACTTGTTGGATTATGCCCGTGCGATATGGGATAGAATTGAGGCCAAAGAAGAACAAATAGAAATAGAAGCATTGCAAGCACTTCTCCAACAACGTAAAAATGACACCACCATTTTAGTATTCGCTTTTGATTTCGAAGGAGTTCTTAATGCTTGGGTTTTAACTGACAAAGTCATCTATAGAAAGTTATTACACGCACGTCGCGAAACAGTTCTGCTGCTAATTAAAGAACTTCTTACAAGGATAGATGCTCAAAATTCTACGTTTTGCAAGGTCGATTCAGATGCTAATACAAATAGTCAAGCGATGTTCCCCGTCGAGTTGCGAAGCAGGAAGCCTGCCTCTAAAGTTGAAATTTTGGCAAGCTATAGTAATTTGAGGGATCACCAAATTTTAGAAGGGTTATTTAAACTTTTATTTGATCCTGTAAAAGATCTTGTTAAAGGCAATAAGCTTATTGTTGTCCCTGATCCGCAGTTATTTTCTGTACCGTTTTCAGCTTTGATTGACGAAAATGGCTCATATTTATCAATCAAATACAGCGTGCAAATTTCGCCTTCGTTGCATACCCTTAAGTGCAGGATGGAAAAATTCTATGACCCAAACTTTGGTTTTGCATTGTTTGTTGGTAATCCAGCTGTTGGAAAAGTTAGTTTAAACGGAGAAGATTTAGCGCCGATTGACCTGCCCAATGCTGCTGAAGAAGTCAAATGTCTGTCAAAGCTTTTCGAAGCAAATTATTTTCTAGGACGCGCCGCAACAAAACAGAGAGTATTGCAGCACTTAAGTGGGGCTAGTGTGATCCATATAGCTGCACATGGAGAACCGAATCGAGGTGAAATAATGCTTGCTCCAAATTCCTCTCCTACTGAACCGTGCTCATCTGTCCCTAGACCCGAATCATACCTTCTAACTCAACGAGATATTATAAATACTTCTGTGCAAGCTCGCTTGATAGTTTTAAGTTGTTGTTATACCGGGAAAGGTAAAATTACTTCAGAAGGTGTCATAGGTATAACTCGAGCGTTTCTAGCAGCTGGAGCACGTTGTGTTCTTGCCACACTGTGGCCTCTTCTCAATGATGGTGTCACAAAGGAATTCATGGAGAAATTTTATGCCGATGTGTGCCAAGAAACGCCAGTTTGCAAAGCTTTACAAAGAACAAAAAACTTCTTTCAGACACACGAAAAAAATGGATACCGACACAGTTGGATCTGGGCTCCATTTACAATCATTGGGGAGGACGTGAAGTTTAGAAAAGATGAGATTGAAGAAATTAGAAAAAAATCTCAGGAGTTTTTTTGTTGTTTCGAACTGATTTGACTGGCAATGTAATTAACAATGACGTCGTTATTAAACTTTGTCTAATTCGTAATCAAAGTATAACTTAAAGTTGTATTACCATGCGGCAGTATGGAATATTGTGGGATGAGCATTCTGTTATTATATAGGTTGCTATTGCGCTTTGACTGGTCTGAATGGTTAAAAGTTAAAGTTGGGTATAGCAATTTTGATAGTTATGTTGGAGAAAATATAATTGATTGGTTTGATTAGAGTTGTTTACAGGGTTTTTGTGGAAAAAGTTCTTATTACAAGCATTCCAAACTCTGCAGTATTTACTTTGCTGTTGCTGAAATGTATTAGCTTTGATGTTGTGCTTGATAATGGGCAAAATAATATTCAGTAATAAAAAGAATCTAAAATTACTAACTTTGTTGGTTGACAGGAAAGCAATTGAGTATTTGTTTCCGTTAGTGGAGGAGGGGTTTCATGATATTAATGTTGCCAAGTTTTGTAGTTGATACGCGTGCTTTCGAGAAAATAGCAGGAGAAAATAATTTAGCCTAGAATGACGTGTTGTGCACAATTGTGTATGCGTTGCCAAGCGCAGAATAGTAAGTTCAGCTAGTCGCTAGTGTTCACATTAGAACTGTATAAGAGTTTTTTTTAATATATTTTAGCTTTGAGTTTGTTGTTTGGAGTTGCTTGTCCGTTGTTCGGAGTAAATCAAGATACTATGATAGCAATGTTTTAAAGTTTCCTTAGCAGGTACAGAAAAGTTAAAGGGGGAATCAAGAAAAGGTAAGTTCAAATTTCACATGTGATTGTATGTTTATATGGAATCTGATATACTTTATTTAAAGTTATAAAGATCGGATTTTTGGCTATATCAAGTGAAACTTTTAATATTGTTGCGATCAAAATTTGAAGAAATGTTGGTCTACATATAACAGACGCCTTGAACTCTTGTTCAAATTTTCAAATTTCATTTCGAAATGAGAATAATTTCTGTGCCCAGGAAATTATAGCTTTGTATTCAATTTCCTTAGCTCGAAAAATGCGATTTCGACTGATAGCTTTATATCGATTTGTATTTGGTTGTTTTCTATATGACATTAATACAAAAATATGTAATCTAATTTTAAAACTACAGGCCTGACGATAAGTCTACTACATAGGGGAAGGCTAAAAGAAAAGATTGTAGAAATAATTTAACGAAATTCGGCCCCTCTCCCACACCCCATAAAACAGCAACCGTTCCGCCGCCTGTGGTCTTTTTCGGCAAATAAAAATTTCTACCTCGGATAAGTTTATAATGAGGCCAGTGATAGACGCTAGGGGGAAAAGGTAATTTCTGCACATCTACAGCAATAATTTACAACAGTGAGAATATGCCTGTATGCTTCACTCTAAACACCTGGGTGTTGCTACAGCACCGAAATGGGTGGTCATTGCAGCTTTTTGATTCAAAGTAAATGCTAACGCCATTTCTACGTTAGGGAAACACCAATATTACATTTTATAAGTACATTGAATCAGCTATAACTCTGATTGTGTGTAAATATACCGCGACTGATAGTGCATTTGGCGTTTTCCTAACACACAAATGGCAAAAAATTCACATTAAATCGGTTTCAACAGAGCTGCAATGCACCATTCTGGCTCAACACCCAGAATTTTTTTGTGTAGAAATAAGTGAATTAAATCTAAGCTAAAAAATTTAGTAAAGTTTGCAGCAACGAAAGTGTGGTAACTATGTTGAAAATTTAGATTGCCCAATATTTGGCAAAGTGTCAATCACCGCTTAAAGGTTATTGGCAAGAGCATAAAAAAATAAGCCAATTGGCCGTTTACTGCTCTATTCTATTCAGGTTCCGAAGTTATATGCAAAAATGTGCAAAATATAAATTGCTGATTCAGCACAACGTGTGACGTCATTGGTTGGGTAAGTATGTTTATTGAATAGTAGACTGAGGCATAGCTCAGTTATTATTGGCTTTTCGTTACAGTAAATAGTTATAAAGTATAAGTAGATGTTTAATTTATATTTTAATGCAGTTCTAATAATAACAGTTTAAGTGTATATTTTAATGTACGGTAGTTCTTTGAAATATACTCTTAAAATATACTCCTTACTAAGTATTTTGCTATCCTGCATTATACTTGTGTGTCATATTATGTATGCAGATTGTTGACGATATAACGGAGTATTTTTTGGCTGCCTATGTTAAAACTTGGCTGGTCGAAGCAACTTTGCAGAATGTCTTATGCACGTTTGTTGCAAATTTGATGGGAATTTTTAATGCAAGATGGATATATTATGTTCCTCTTCTTATTTTTTTTTTCGCAACAAGCTAACGATGTCGTTTTCATTGGAACAAATTCCTAAGAAACGAATAGTGTCAACGAAATTGCTTTGAAATTGGGAGTTAATATATATATATATATATATATATATATATATATATATATATATATATATATATATATATATATATATATATATATATATATATATATATATATATATATATATATATATATATATATAATTTACCGGCGCATTTATTCGCAAATATTAAAGCAACGCTCCCTTACGTTGTTCCTATTCAATGTTTCTTAGATTCACTAGAGTCTTTGTGTCAGTCACATGGTGTAAACTATTTATGTCAAATTGTTTATTACAACGATATACAAGAAAATTCAAGAAAGTTTATGCAAACTTGGCTAAAAAAGTGACCTAAAATATTTATGAAATTGATTGTGGGTATCAGATTTAATCTTATTTTAATCGGAGATTTTCAGATCTTTGCTATATATTCTCAAAGGAAAACACTCTATCTTGACTGAGGCTAATGATAGTAGAAAAACGTTTTCAGCTAAAAAAGGTTTGCTTTTAGGAAAATAATTTCATTATATAAAAATATACAACGTTTTTTCAAAGTCGCTAAGTTTTTATGCAAATTTGTGAAAACTTTAATTGGAAGATGGGAACACGATACATTCGAACTTGTAACAGATACTAAGCATGTTTATGTGTGAGACACACAAATATACTGAATGAGTTCCATATTTGTAAAAAAATTTAAAAAACACTTTATCCAACATTCCGCAACGTGGATGAAGATCGATGGTGGCGAACAGTATGAAGCAAGGAATATCATAAACATAAAACATCAGGAAATATTTTCAACGAATCACTATCTGATAATGCCTTTCAACTTTTAGTCATGAAAGCTTATTTTACGACCTTGTGCATGACAATGCTTAGTATGTCTTCTCCTGTATATGTGGGGAAAAACTCAACAACCATTTTGCGACATAGTGGAACATTGAAGAAAGCAAGCATTATACCTACGATCAACAAAATGCCTTAGTTGTGCTCCTGCCTTAACTTGAACAACACAAGAATACGTAGCTATTTTTCATTTGTGTTTATCTCTCTGAGTGAAGAAATAAAATAAGAAAATGAATTAATGGCTTATATGCAAGTTATAAAGATTAACACCTTCAGCTGACTATTTGCAAAGGAGTATATTTGTGCCATGTCATGATTTTGGTTTACTAAAAACTGCAAAGTCATCTGTTATTGCAAATAAAACGGGACGGGTTAATGTGATGTTACAAAAATCTGTACGCTCCTGTCGAGGATTAATCCACAATTGAAAGACTAAATGTGAATAATTGTTGTATTTGTTGGAGAATATAAAACACGTGCCACAAGTATCAAGGTTTGGTTCTTGATTTAAAAGTTTAACCAGTGAAAAGCAAATATTTAATTTATTTATAACGGTGTAACACTTGCTTTATGGCACTGACTAGGTCATGAAAATGAAACTCTTATTCCCGCCGTCACGAACGTTACAGTATCAGCTGCTTCGAAGGTTTGCAAAAAAATTCTGGTAACAGAACTGTTTAGGAATCCGTAATTAACTCTTGGGTTATGAAAGCGTTTAAAAATATATGGGATAATCGGCTGAGATAAAAACAATCCGCATTCATATGTTTCTATATGCCTATGTACACACTATGGTTCAATTATGTACACACTATGGTTCAATTGTGGTCTTGCTTCTACCAAATGAAATGGAACTTTGTCAGCGGAAAACCGATATCAGAACTCTGAAACCCCCCCAAAGAAAACAATTTATACAGTCCACAAGATAATACAAGGACGTTGTTGGAATGTTGGTAAAGGTAGATATCTATGCATATATTATAGTTAATTGTTCTTCCTAGACAGAGGGAGGCATATATTTTAGAAACATTTGCTAGTAACAATCGTTTGACTTTGTACCATCTTATTAACCTTTTTCCTTAAGTAAAGAATATCACTAGAATAAAGCGTGAGAGATGTTAGAACTTTCATGAGCTGCCCAAGCTTTAAGATATCTTGTAAAGCAAAATGTTGGTAGAATTTTTGTTTAGTAAACGTTACCATCTTCAAAGATGTACACAACGTTCAACCAAAACTTTAGTGTTTCAAAAGTAAACTTTTGTTTGGTTTCAGCCTCCATTCGTCTCGCACCTCTGATATTCTGACACCTCTCAAATAAGATATTATTTTATATATATTCTACTATATCTAAATGTCAGAAGTTAACGTAAATATTATGAAAATGAAATTCAAAATGGAGAAAAAAACTTAGTTCGTATATATAAACGATAGAACGTGTTTACGTCCGTAAAAGGTCGTAATGCAAATTTTAAACTTGCACACATATGTATTTAAAATTGTTAAATATATTTGGTTAAAAGTCAAAGAGTCTGGTTTTGATAATTTTCAGTGAACGTGAATAATGGGCGAAGTATGGAGCAGGTATAGAGAATGCACTGTAAATTTTATGGAGTTGAATTAAATATAAAAGAGTGATTTTGCCACCGTGTTTGGAGTTGATTCAAAACTTTTAGAGTTGATCCAAATCCTGGAAGTTTACAATGTGCTTGCGTCCATATACTCGGCTAATAATGCACGAACATTTTAATTTAGAGAAATATAAATATTCTCTAGGCCACTGATCCACTGTCTACAGTTAATTTATCCATGACATCATTGTGGGGGTGCGGGGGTGGGGGTAGCACTTGCCCTGCTGCACTCCCTGCTGTGTACAGCCCTGTTTTAAATCTTATCTGCCATTATAATAAGTGATGAAATATTTCAATTCTCCCATGTCATCTTCATTATTCAGTTTCTTTCAAGAAAATACAAAATGTGAATCAAGTTTTTTCGCAGATACATGTACGCGTCGCGTACCTATTTTTAAGATTGTGTTGCACTGTTGCGTAATGGTAATCTCATTAAATATTCAGGCGATTAGGAGTCCTTAAATTCATGCATATAGCTACACGCGCTGTTGTCTATACTGGTTGTTTTTTCATAAAATGATTGAACTTTTAACTATTTTAGTACATTAATTTTTGAAAGATAATATAGGTCGCATGACACCACGTAAGTAGTGAAAGGCCCCCTCTGGAGTTCAAAGAGATGCCGCCAATGACGTCACTTTGCTCCAGAAGTAATTAGTATGCAAAATCTATGACGTCACTTTTCTGGGCAAGCCTGAGCAAAATGTGACAGGAAACGCGATCAAACACAATAAGGTAAGGTAACCTGAGTATCAGGCCCTTATGTTTTTATTCGTCAGGATTAACTGGCGGGGCGAATGAGGGATGGCCTGATACAATTCTTTACCTCGGCGCATGTAAAAAGCCAGATTCTGGCTTTTTCGTCTGATTGGCCGATTAGACAAACGATTTTTTAAATCTGTCATTTGATTGGCTGGTGCTAATTAGATTATACTATTGTTGTTGATACATTTTATAACGATCACAACTACAATTATAGCCGGCCCACTAAACGGCTAAATTTA
>CACRXK020012870.1:0-14607 GCA_902702795.2 Paramuricea clavata
ATGGATCTTTTCTGGAATTACTCAACATTTAGCATTTGGAAAATGTGATACCTTGAACAGCTGCTAGTCTTTCTGATTGACAAACTTCCAATGGCGAATGAATCTTCCTTCCTCGTATGAAACTTGATCTCCTTCTTTTTGCTTCTTTTACGGCATTTTCGTTGTCTGTGGACATTTCTTTAGGTACATTGGATGTCTTAGTCTAAAATTGATCAGTTGAGACTATGCATGTCAGACTACATAATTATGTGCCTTGGATTTGAATAAAAAGAAACATAATTCACCAAATAATAACATTTTGTAAATTGACCTTGCAAACACAATGTTTGGTATAGTTATTTGCAGGGACTATCAGAGAAATTCAAGGGCCCAAGGCAAATTTCTATTTCGGGGCCCTATTTTTCCCAAAAATGTTAGTGAGCGAGGGGTGTAAAATTTTTTCCGGACGTTAAAAAAAATGGTCAAAAACATTTTTCCGGACTAACATCAGTTAAATTAAGTTAATAAGGTTCAAAAATTTTTTTCCCGCACAACTTCTTGTTAAAACATGGGTAAAACCCTTTTTTTTTACCAATATCTGCAAAATTTAGGTTTAGAAAATTTTTTTCTCACACCATTAGTTATAGAAAAAAACATTCCAAATTATTTTTTATGGAAAGCCACTAGATAGTATGTGGCGTGCTTTCTTTAATGTGCAAAATTAATTTCTCTTGTCTTGGATGCGCGCATGTTAATTGGAATCACTTCACTACGTTTGAAATGATGTGGTTGATGTGCTGTTTAATTAAATTTCAAATGACGAGAGCCAACAGATCACGACACTTTTGTATATAAAAAGAGTGTGTGAATTAAATCAGCGAAGTCACATATTATTAGCAAAGATTGGATACTATAGAGATGCGCCACTCTGTGAAAATTATGTCCGAGATTTTTTTATAGCCACCATTTTGCCAGTAAGTGTCAAATTCAACGCCACCAGTCTCTAAATAGTAAAATCCATCAGTCTCGCCGCCATTTTGGCAGTAAGTGAAAATTATGGACATGCAAACATTAGGGAAATATGTCGAGTGGCGCATCTTTCTGGTATCTAATCTTTGTTATTAGCACTGATGAAGATCCGGGCTTACGGATCAAAAGCTTTGCAGTAATAAATTTACATGGTGTTTCCACAATGCAGCACAACATTAATTCAAACCCTATTTGTTTCACTGTATGATGAATATGTACATACTTGTCCTTGATCTCGAAGTCTTTTACTTCGTCTTGTGAAACGAAAACCTGCATCATTTTCTTCTTCCTGAAACAACAATTCATATGACACCATTCTCCGATCCAAGTGTTATCGATTTGTCATCTTCATATTTGGCAGAAATTGACCCGTGAAAATTTCATGTAGTTCGGACAGTCAGGGTTACAAGTTAATGCACTCTGAAAATTTAGTTTTTGCTATAACTCTCAAATGTATAGGAACATGTAAGATTTCAAAACATTGTAGCTCGCATCCCAACTGTCCAAACAACATAAAATTTATATTAAGTATAGACTAAGTATAGAGGTCGATTTTTGGCAAACATCTGTAGATAGCAAGATGGAAAATTGAGGATGTTAATTCGGATTAGACTATAGATTCGTAACCTGTCAACAATGACTTGGTGAGATATTGTTGACTTTCTCATACCTGGCCAGCAACAACTCTTCTCTTCCTAGCTTGTGATCTAATAAATAAATACAAATAGCGTTAAATAATTAGCGATTTTCATGTTTGACAGTTGAGCAACTATGAGGTCCAAGTAGATGCTGCTGTAATGATAAAGGGGTAACATATTTTCACAAGAGATTCTAAAAGCTGGATTCCCATTTTTTCTTATTTTTCGAGAATTTCCTGTATCCTCCAGGGGCGCCGTGCGACCCATGTTTTTTTGGGGGGCCAAGAGCAGTACTTTTCTGACAAACCGAAAAATTTTTCCGACAAACCAAAAATTTTTCCGGACGACAACATTTTAAATCTGTTCAAGTTTAGATGGATCTATAAAAATCCACAATAATGTAGCTCTCTCTCTCTCTGTGATAAATTAGAAGCTTTTGAATGACCGAAAAATGTAAGGAAGAGAAGGGTCAAGGGTCTTTTTTAATAAGCTGATGTAGTGATCAGTGTCTGATCTGAACTTCGACTTGAAAAATGTTCCAATATTTACACCATAATTTCGCCTTGCAACTCTTTAGCAAAATCAGAGAAATACATCATACTTTAAAGTTTTAAACTAGCGCAAACTTTCTGCTTTATTTAAAATTAAATAGCACTTTTCTTACCTTGTAACGCTGCTTCCAGAAGGCGCCTTAAAATCCGCCATGTTGAATACTGGTAATTTGTTTCCAACTTTCCATACTTCGAAAATATTTCGATCAGTCCTCGGATTTCTTTCGGAATAACTTCGGAAAATATCGCAGAGGAAACAAAACCCGGTCTCGTGGCCTTTTCCCGTATACCCTAGAAGTGTTTCCACTTGGGAAGAAAACTACTTCCCAAAATCCCAATGAAAAGTTTTTCAATTAAAGGAAATTTGGGGAAAAATGCACAAAAAATGGTATTTCTCTGTCTAATGCAGTGAACTCCATGTCATTATCTGGAATGATAACATGCGGGAGAAATGTGAAGCCAATGCCAACACCACTTGACGTGTGCTGATTTGTGATAGACCGTGCGGTGATGGCACTGACTGGAAAGTTTGCAAATTGTGCGGGGGAGATTTCGAAAATTTAATAGTAAATATACAGAAAGCAAGCATCAAAAGTGCGCGGGGGATTTCTCCCCCGTGTGATACAAACTTTCCACACTGGGTGATGGCGTATAAGGGGACTGAAACTGACCTACTATATGGCGTGGAAATGGCGTGAAGGGCTGATGCCATTGCTCACGCGAGGCTTGCCAAATGACTGAATGTTATCATTCCACGTAAATAGATTGAGTTCACTGGTCTAATGCCATACAATTTTACTCGTCAAGGGGGTATAGTCTTGTGCATTAATGGGTTAATAATCTAGCCAATAATGGAAGTCGATAGTGTAATTTCATTATACATAAATAGATTAATTTTTTAATAATCAGCAATACTTTATATCTTATTCTATTAAAAAATCCAGCATGCTATCTTCCCAGTTGAAAAACAACTCAAACAATAATTTGTATTGGTACGGAGTTAAATCCATCGGTTTTACATTCCTTGGTAAGCCAAGCTCTCTGAGAAGAATGCTTGACCCGGGAGAAATACTTTCTATGGCACAAGCTAACGGTTGACTTTTTTTCACTGTCAACAATTTTAAGAACTTTGGTACCAACAAAATACAATGCGGAGGCACTCGTAGCTTGAAATCTTGTTTTGGAATCAGACTTATTAAATGCATCTGCGGTGGAGGATCTGAATAACCCATAGAGGGCAATGGATTGAATGATAAGTTTGATTCCATGTGAAGTAATCTAACATCACATAGCATCCAAGTCAGTATCGCAAGTCTGTTATACATCGAATCTCCGGGTTGTGCCAACAGTTTTTGTGCACGATCGCCAGTAAACAATAATGCAACTTCAATCCGACCATGGCTGAAGAACCCGCTACATCTGAGCATGTGATGAAGAAGATTCATGAAATTTGCGTGTGCCGTTTTTTCCTTTTCTATACCTATGAGCTTTGCGACCAAATGTTCATGACTCCATGAAACTTTGTTGATGCCTTCTAAAAGTTTGTGTGAGCTTATCGCTGGTGGGGTTCCTGGGCCGGCCACATCAAGTTTGCCGATGTCCGCATACTCGACTTTGAATCTACCATGCGACTCGAGTTCCAGTTCCCGTAAGTACGGCAAGAACTTGCGATTGTGTTCAAGACCCACAATCCTTCTAGCACCATGGTTTAAAAGCGCACGAGTCAGCACCCCTGCCCCAGGATTGCATTCATACACCAATGAGTTGGCAACGTCCAATTTTGAGGCAATTTGTGTCGCGACATCAAAGTTCAGAAGGTATCGTTGCTTTGCCTTTGTCTGGTGTGGATATAATCTAAATTTCTCCACCAAATGCGTTCTGTTTGGGCAGCAGTGTATTTTGTAAGTTGGCAGCTTTGTAGAAACCCTACTTGCCATTATTTAAATAAAATTTTGACAAATATTAACACTACAATTAAAATTTGCCAGCCTTTGCGGCCAGCCGTCAAATCGACGACAATTTTGCCGATAGATTCAAATATGAATTCCTTGCATTCTTTGGTAAAATTCCCTCATAGATTGAGTCAAATTTTTGAGGTTTTTCAAATAAATTCCTTTGAAAAGCCACATTCAAATTTACTGAATGTTGTGTTTGAATTCTACAACCTGATAATGTTTATTTTCTCTTTGTCTCAAATTCTTTCTTTGGAAAATTTCTTTTATACGATGCCCGATGGAAATTTCCTCGAAAGTGACTCGGAAGTGCGACTCGGGTGTTTTGTTTATTTCGAAGAAAATATGATGTTGTTTTACAAAAATAGTTTTTGAATTTATACAGTTTAAAACAGAAGCTTAACCTCTGTCGTGTTTTAGTCGAGATAGTCTTGTAGGTTGCATGTGAATTGACCAAAATTGTCATTTATATACAATTTTCCAAAATTTTGCGAAGTGTGCAGAACGTATAAATTTGACATTTCGGTACATGTATGGCTGATGATAGGGAAGTACTGAGAATATTATGGGATGGACGAATCCCTGTGTGTTTTACATTAAATGCAGACGAAGTGGTTGCGTTGGAGGAGCCAGAACCGTTTTATGTAAGTTTAAAGTTTTTGCGGTCCGGCATTATTGCAAAATCAGTAATCACAGAATACTCCGATCGAGTTCCATGTTTATACCATGTATGGCATTTCCAAAAAGGCAAGTTGCCAAGTTCCAAATTACGCTTTACTTCTTGAGAAAGTAATATTAGGTTCCAGTTTTCGTCAACATTTAATACACAATTAATCAAATATTATATAGTTCAGCCTGTGGAAAAAAATCAAAATTGAGGTTAGCAAAAAAATGGCATCATGCCAACCTAAATAAATCTGAACAATGTCGGCACCTCTTGCCATTTCTCAAATGGTATCCTACATAGTCAAATGCCGACATCGTTTTCAAGGGCTGCAATCTTGCACTACCTGACTTTCATACTGAATGTCTGGTCAAACTACAGAACTGAACTAACAAATAAGTTAGTAATCACTAAGGGGGGAATTGGGGATCTGCCCCCCCCCAGTTTTCTTCAAGACGAGTTTTGTAATTCTTTTAAAACTGAAGAAAAACTTGTCTACTACATGAAATGTACCAAATCTGTGGCTTTCAGATTATGATAAAACATGTCTAATTAAAATGCATGAAATAGTGTTTACAGACCCTAAAACTAGAAAAATTTTCTGGAGGACCATGCCTCTAGACGAACGGACGATTGGACCCCCCCCCACTTGTTGGGGCTGGCTACGCCCCTGCTTGGTTGCTTATCCTAAGATTTCTAAGTATCAAAGTTACCCATGGTGAAAGCACCAGGAAAAAATAAGGATTGAACTAGCAGAATAATTGTTGGTACTTATTTTCCATTGCCAGTTACTTCTGCCAAGAGTGAGTTATCTTCCTGTGGTCACGGATAAAGTCACCAAACATTTTCAACGTGCTATCAAGCCAGATATGAATACCAGTAGTATTTGGTTTGATTTTAATGGACAGCCTCTTAAATGGTAATTTTATAGCCAGTTAATTCAATGTGCAGTACATATCATTTCAATGTGGCAAACATAAAAGGATAGAGTAGCCTGGTTACCCCCCCTCTGAAATATTTCAAGCATACACGCAGACCCCTCTAATGTCTCTTCAAACCACCCCACAGAAAATGTCAGCATCAACCACTATGTGAATTTGTTACCCAAATTTTAATGATTTATGGAACAAAAAAATTGCAGCATCCTACAATTTGACAGTTTACACTTCCTAGAAATTGCATTTTCACACTGCCTGCCCCCCCCCCCTGAAAAATGTTATGCATCCCCTTGAAAAACTGTACACGCGCCTCCTAAAAAAATTAAACATTAATTCACAGCCCCTGCATTAACCATTTAAGTGGCAATGCACCCACTTTATTATTTTATTCTGTCTGATGCCGGACTATTTTACTCACCAAAGTGAGAGTGCTGTGACTCAATGGGTTAGTCAATATACATCCACAATGTTTTAGGGCCCAGTTACATCAGGCCTTTAGACACTGACAATCCGATTGTGAATTATTACAATTTCACATAATATAATAAGAGCTGCCAAGTCTCACGGTTTACCCGTGGGCTCATTTTTTTATTACATTGTACTCATGCATATATGGCAATCTGGTTCCCCTAACATGCCCGGTCAACAATAATATAAAGTCAACAATTTATACATAATTTGATTAAAATTTTTCAGTATGAAATATTGTCTGTGCTACTCTGTCTGGCTATATGATCAGTATGTATTAAATAACATAGATATCACTATTATCACATATATCGCTGTCAGGGGGGGGGGGGGTATGAACTACAAACTAAAGGCCCCCAACAACCTCCAGGTTTTTAATCATCTGAACTTGGCAGCTCTGTATAATTATCTGATTATCCGACAGGCATTATCCGATTGGTGTATTGTTTGACTTGTATGGATCAAATAAGTCACTTCCATGGAATATTACAGTTCATTTTGAGGTAAAATAATATGACTTCAAAATCTCAGATTTAATTCTGTTCTGAATAAAATATTATAATTACACTATATGTGCCAATGTTTCCAACAGGACTTTCCAGAAGATGAGGTAATTCGATGCGAAAGCAAAGAGGTTGTAGAATCATATTTCATGTCTGCTGTGAAAGAGGTATGCACACAGAACAAAAAAGTCACTGGAATATAAAGGGTTAGACCAGAATAGGATTAAATGGAAAACTGGAAATGACTTAATGTAATAGTCTTCATTAGAATGGAAGGGAATAGAAAACATTGCAATGAAACATTACACTGGATTGTATGGAATAGAGCTGAGTAAAATAGATTATAATAGAGTAGAATAGAATATATAATAGAATCTTAGAATGAAGTGGAGTAAAATAGCATGGAATGCAATAGAATAGAATGGAATGGAAGGCAGTAGAATAGAATGGAATAGAATGCAATAGAATGGAGTGAAATTGAATGCAATGTAGTAGAATAGAATGGAATGGAACGGAGCAGAACAGAATAGAATGGAATAGAATGAGGTTGAATGCAATAGCATTTAAAGTAGAATAGAATAGGATGGAATAGAATGGATAGAATAGAATAGAATGGAATGGAATGGAGTATGATAGGATGGAATGCAATAGAATAAAATAGAGTATAATAGGATGGGAATGGATGCAATAGAACAGAATGGAATGGAGTAGAATAGAATAGAATGGAATGGAATGATTGAAATGAAATCATTATTTTTTAAGGCTGACTCTCTGAAACACAAATCACAGATCATTAATTCCATGCAAAAGAAAGACCATAAACAACTATGGCTTGGTTTGAATAATGGTAACACAATAATTATTGCACTATCTGTGCACCACTTATGTATTCTCAGGGAGCATGTTTTAAGTACTGTTTAATAAACGAGCAGGAGTGTTTTATTAGGTTTAAAGCCACGAGCGTGCAGGGCAAGTGGCTTTAGACCTAATAAAACACGACCTGCGAGTTTATTAAACAGCTTCAAACACGACTACAAATTCAATAGATGTACTGCCTTATTAGTAGTCTTTATATAAAGAATAGAGAGTTTGAGCAAGACAACGAAGTACGAAGACGAAGGCATACTTGACAATTTTTGCCGCCTGCACATTATCTTGCGCATACTGAGTTGGACGTCACTGGTGGTTGCTCAACGTGTCTTCCCATGTGTCGCTGTAATACTGACCATAATTTTTGCCCTGATCCAGAAAGGAACAACGAGACATGAAACTATATCCCGTCTTTGTCCTTCTGCCTTCGTGCAGAACGAAGTTCACAACGAATTTTGCCAAAATATTCGTTGTGAACGAAGGCAGAAGAACGAAGACGGGATATGGATTCATGTCTCGCTGTTTTATCCTGATCAGGGTAACGATTTGAGTCAGCATTCAGCAAACAGCTAGACATGAATCTCTAATTTGTCTTCACTCCTGACCCTAAACTCAGAATGCGCAAGATAATGTGCAAGACAGGCAAAAATTGTCAACCACATTGTCCTCGTCCAACTTCGTTCTCTTGCTCAAACTCTCTGATACTAATGAGGACACAACTACAATAGATACTGCCTTATTAGTATTCTTTATATAAAGAATTATGGTTGACATGATTTGCCAATAAGCTTATGAATTATTAATGAGTGTTTGAAATCATCTACATTTCCAATACCCAAGTAATTGATTTACCAAAATTTTAGACAAATTTGAGCAGTTCTGGTCCGTTAATAAAAGACTTATGGAAAGATCTGGAGATGAATTGTTCAAACATATTCCGTTCAGAATTCATCAGGTATATCAATGAAGATTAAATATTACCAAAATATATTTTACGGAAGGATTTGACCAATATGTAAACAAAATATTTGTGTTACTTTAGTGTGACAAACTATTCATGCAGAAGCTTGCAAAGCCAGTTAATGAAGCAGGTTTGTGTTAAGGCTTAAGTAAAGTACAATTCATGGGCCTGAGTACCTGACAACTGACATTTAACGAGACGTTATGTGCAGCATACAGAACATGACATTTTTACTATTTCATAACCAACATAATGTCAACTAATTCATATGTTAAAAAAATCATTCTCCGTTATTCAGAGAATGATTTTTTAAACATATATATTAGTTGACATTATGTTGGTTATGAAATAGTAAAAAAGATTAGACTTTGACTTGACTACCGTTACTTCTACTAGATAGATTTCAATACCGTTACTTCTCACAGAGCATAGCCAATCGAAGGGAAGATGGCTGTGAAACTCATTAGAATAACAATTCTAACTCATTATCTATGTTAGCTACTCGACGTTTATTCATAAATATGGTCCTTCACCGTCACATATTGTATTTTTGCCAAATCCACCAATAGCAATTTCCAATTTACCCTATTGTTCGAGTCACAGATAGGCAACTTTCCTAAAACATTGCTATTGGTTAGTTGGGCAAAAATACACGGCGCACGTCACTGACGGTGAAGGACCAGATTTATGAATAAACGTTGACTAACATAGATAATGAGTTAATATATTATAGAGGCGTAGTGCGCATTTGATTGGCTAATCAGGTAGAATAAATGCATCTGATTGCACAGGAAAAATTTTAAATTTCCATTGATGGGTTTTTGAATGTTTTTTAAAGATCTACCATGTATACTATCAATGTATAAAAACTCAACTCTTACCATTATTGGTCATTGTAGATTTCCCATATGGTAAATTGTTAAAAACCATGATGTTTGATGTAATATATGAACAACGAGAGCAAGTGTTTCACCGGGATATCCAAACACGAGAAAACAATGTATGAAAACACGAGCGCGAAGCGCGAGTGTTTTCATACATTGTTTTCGAGTGTTTGGATATCCCGGTGAGACACGAGCTCGAGTTGTTTATATGGCTTCTCAAATGAATCGAGACGTAACAAAATGATGTCATTTTCTGATTTGAATAGAATTCTTAACCAAGCATAACGTAATTAGGAATTCTATTCAAGTAATTTTGCATGCGTAATTAAAATATTTGATGAAAACACTAGTGACTTTCATCAAGTTTCACCGGGTTATCCAAATGGCATCTTGTGATCAAATAGGTGATTATCATTGGCTGAATTGCTCATGAATTATTAATGAATTTGAGAAATTTAACAGTAATGGTATTTTCCTGTGCACAGGAAAAAATAAAGTACCATTATTGGTAAATATTAAACATGATAATTTTTACTAATTTACCATATAGGAAATCTATAATAACCAATAATGTAAGAGTTCAGTTTTACATTCAAAACTGCATCTGATTGGTTAATTGGGTAGAATAAATGAATCTGATTGGTTAATTGGGTAGAAAAATGCATCTGATTGGTTAATTGGGTAGAATAAATGCATGTGATTGGTTAATGGTACGGTAGTGGAAGTCAAAATATGAGCCTGTCCATTATTATCATTGGAAGCGTTATTTCCGCCACATTCATTTTCTTAGCTTGTCGTTTCGTTTTCTTACCTTAGTCTGTCAAAATATGATGGTCTGTTAGAAACATAACACACTGACTCCGACAAAAACATTACACAATGACTCCTGTTTAGTTCGCATACCGTCATATCTTGATAGACTAAGGTTTCGCCAAAGTATCAGTAACATAAAATTGCAGATCGGGCCATAGACTTGGTCTCATACTTTCGCGCCTTTTTTCACCACTCGCGTTCATCATTATTTTCAATTCCTTGGCAAGACGGACTTGAAACAAGTCTATTTGAAGCTTATTCCTTAATGTTTTATTATTACAGGAGAATCTTTAACGTTGAAACACCTTATGATGGAAACATTACCAACGATTTTCTCAAATGACGAAGACTTTCAGTCAACAAGAATAGTTATTCATGGCATTGAACCACCATTGGAAACTCCATTACAATGGCTGAGTGAACATTTTAGTTACCCCGATAATTTCTTGCATCTTGTTCTCATTAACAAGGAGGCAGAAATGTGAAGTTTGGAAATTGTGTGAATCGATGCAAATAGACACTTTCTGAATTTGCTTGGGGGCACCGAAGCAATTTTTTGAACTCGATACTTTGAACTATAACATGTAGCTGAAGAATTAGAGTATGCATATTAAAGTATGCAACTCTTCAATCATCTCTTGAATATGCAAAAAGTTGCTAAAAAAACAACCAGTTTCTCCATGGTTGGTCCACTGTAAATTGGAAAGTATATTTCCTTGCCAGTTGGGTGTGCTTTTGAGTAAATCCATTTACCAAGTCAATTAAAAGACAAAATTGAATAAAATTCACAATCGAATAGGGTTAGGAGTAGGGTTAGGGTACTAAGTCATTGAACTACAAAGACCGCTAAACAGTACTCGGACATTTGACTAGGGCTCAGATTTGACTCGGATTCGGATTTGACTCGGTTAACCGAAAAGATAGAATAAAAGTTATTCCGAATAAATAGAGGATATTACACGGCGGCGCGAAGATATGACTTTTTATCTTCGAGTGGTGAAAACAATATTTTATGAACGAGCGTAGCGAGTAAAATATTGTTTTTAACACGAGAAGATAAAAGTCATATCTTCAAGCCACCGTGTAATGTTCTGTTTATTATACAGTCCCAAGCAAAAAATTGTATAAATACTAAAAGTCACGTGATCGATATCTTCACTAGTGAAGATATGGAAAATATCTCACTGTGTATTTTTCAGTATCTCACTCTCTACTATATAATAAAACGACATATCTTGCAAAACACTGCTGAAGATTAATTTGATTCGAAATATACAGTTTTTATAAATTGTGTTATTATTATGCACTCCATATTAATTGCTTACGGTTGTAGTATAACGACATATCCGTTGCAAAACACTGAATCAGATTTGATTCGAAATATACAATTTTTATAAAGTGTGTGTTGTTATTATGCACTCCTTATTCGGAAAAACTTTTATTCTATATTTACTGAAATTATTAACCGACAAACTCGTGTGCTTTTCTTTATGTTGCCTTACACAGCAGCCAAAATATGCTGGTACAAAAATGAACTAACGTGCAATTCTATTGTGGCTATAAGTGAAACACAAATATCAAATATTTATTGCTTTATTTTGCTCACATGATGAAGTACATTGATCTAGTCCTAGGACTGGATCAAAATTAATTCAGTCCTTGGACTGGATCAAAGTGAATTAAATAGTGATTTATTCTTAGGAGATGTCATTTCAAATCCTCCGGCAATTCGGACTGGACTAGATTTCAAGTCTTCGCATTTTGATCCAGTCCTCTGCTTCCCTCGGACTTGATCAAATTGTGCGGACTTGAAATCTAGTCCAGTCCTCTTAGACGGATTTGAAATATTACATAATGATTGAACAGTTCAATACTTTGATACGCATATCCTAATTTTTTCCATTCTCAGCTACGTGTTATAATAGTTCAACTGCAATTTGGATCCAGCGTAGAGCGCGTCATTTGGATACATTTTAGAATTTGGACTTACTCCCCCCCCCCCCACCGGCCCCCCTCCACAAAATACGGGAGTAGTCTTGCTCCATGGCTGCTTAACCTTTGCAGCCATGAAACGCCATCGTGCAGCAGATGGTTGTCAACCTACAGTTATAAGGGTGAGAAAAGACTGTCAGTTCTTTTCAATTTCACGAAGCTGATGAAGTGATATTTCATTTTATTTTATTTTAAGGCGTATAAATACAATAGATAAAGATGTAGTTTATTTTATTGTCAATTTGTTTTTATTTTGATCAGCGTCTGCAGCCACGTAACGCTTTATTGAAATCCATCAATTGAATATTTTGAATAATGTTTTATATAAAATGAAAGGAAATTAAATGATGCGAAATATACTATGTGTAGTGGTCCGTTTGCATATAGAGGTCAGTAGTCGCGCAAGGGCAGTGATGGTTCCAGAGATACAATAAGGATCCTAATAGAAACATTAATGGGTAACGAGGAATTAGTAGGATTAATGATATGTTTCTATCCAAATCTACACTACGCGAACCGTAGTAATCCATTCTAATTTACCAAAGATTACAATATTCCCCTGTTATCCCCATAGATATCCCTCAACCTGAGACATAAAAATTTGCTTACATGAAGCAGTGAGCTATAGATTGTGGCACCGTACCTGAGAATTTTTTTGGAAAAAATAATTCAATATTTGTACTTTTTTAGTAGAAAAGTATTTTTCAAATGTTAATTGTGTTCACTGTCAGTCCTGTCAGTCTGTTTGAAATTTGTTATTTTTAAAATTTTGTGTCCAGACGTCAAATGGCTTGTACTACTCGGCGTTTGATACAGTTTAATTTGTGCAAAAAATGTACAAAAAGATGGGTGCCAAGATTTCTGACCACAGAATCACAAGGTTTGCTTTTATCGTATTATTAAAAATTACTGACATTTTAATGCATTTTATCATTTATGAATATTACATGTGAATTGTAGGGTAAGGGTGGAGTAAGTGGGTCAGGTGGGGTCAACTCTAAAACAAAACACAGTTTATATCAGAGTGAATCGATTGTTTGTTATTAGCCTTGTGTTTGGTGGCAAATACGTGGGATTTCGTATCATTTTTTCACTCCAGTACAGCATAAGCATCAATACATTTGAGGTTGACCCCCTGTAGTGAAAGCCAAGAATAGCCATGACTGAATAGGCCCATACCTGTCTTGACACACCTCCCAGACTGTAATGTTTGGTCTTTTGGAACGCGTTCCTGTGCAGAAATTTTAGCTGAATTTCTGCCGGTGTGCGCATTTTCAAGAAAATCCTACAAAATCAGCATTTTTTTAATGAACTGATGAAACAGATTTATTTTGTCTCTTACGTGTTGGGCCTTGCGAAAAGGGGTAGAGAAAACTTTGAAAATGTCATTTCATACAATCTAGAGACTTTCCCACTCGACACCAACCATGTGGTCGTTGTGGAAGTTATGCAACCATTCCGAAATGTTCATCGAGGGGAGATTGCCTATATACCATGCACGATTTAGAGTGGCTTTATTATGGCACTCAGTTGTAACACTGTTCAGTGGTGCCATGGGACCCATGTTTTTTTGGGGGGGCCAAGGCCAGTACTTTTCTGAAAAACCCAAAAAAATTTTCCGATAAACCAAAAAATTTTCCGGACGACAACTTTTTAACTCTTCACCCCCCCCCCCCATCGACAACTTTGACAATTTCCGACAACAGTGACAATTTTCCAACGGATCTCAACAATAGGGGGGCCATGCCCCCCCCCCCGGCCGGCCACGGCGCCACTGACACTGTTACAAGTGTTACACAGTGTTAAACAATGTTACATATAAGTTCTTTGAATGTTTGCATGGCGATAAAATATAATTGTTTTTGTTTGTGGAAACACCACGTAAATTTATTACTGCAAAGCTTTCGATCTGTAAGCCCGGATCTTCATGTCAGTGCTAATAATATGTGACTTGTTTAATTCACACGCTCTTTTTATATACAAGAGTGTCGTGATCTGTTGGCTCCCTAGAACATGTTGCTATTATTAGAGATTTCCTCCCTTCCTATTCCCCAGATAGTGCAAATTTTCTCCACAGCGAGGGTGTGGATGTATTCTGGTATGACCAATTCTTCACATTTGTATGTCATTCAGAAATACCACTACAGCTAGAAGAATATGAATTTGAAGATATGGAATACAGTGAACAAGAAATCTTGTATCCACATCATATTCCTACCACTTGGTTTCAGAAAGGTTTACTCGCTGTTGGATCTGGTCTGGCTGCCTTCTTTGATCCAAAAAGAGATGGTTAGTTGGAAAAATTATTTTATGATGTCTTCCAGATGAGGTGCCCTACTGAGTGGCAGTGGGTGGGGGGGGGGGG
>CACRXK020012871.1:0-14606 GCA_902702795.2 Paramuricea clavata
ACTAATTCTGTTTTGTGATTGGCGCGGCTTAATCAAAGAATCGCCCCGTTGAACCAGAGCCTTCGCGACATTTCAATTTATTATTTACTGTCGAAAGCTCTGGAATCCAGGGTAGCAATACCCGGAAATAAGGTTAGAATAGCAAGTTTTTGTATTGCTAGATGCCATCTTGAATCACAAATTCAACCAAAAATTGCTACGATTGGCGGTTTTTATTACAACGACAGCGTTGCAAAAACATACCCGGGACAAGACATACCACTTGGAAAAGCGGAGCCCCGCACCGGCGCTTCGATGCAGAAATTGAAATGATTATATTATTTCACATGTAAACACAAACCATATCCAGCATTGTTTTTGCGTCGCTACGCAAGCTATCCGACACAATGTAAACATAATAGGCAATCTAAAATTTTTACGCAGTTGCTCCCGATTAGGTTTAAAATTGTGTAAAAACTTTCCCTCGAAATTTTCATCTTTTAAAAACTTATCAGCATTCAGCTATCGAACAAGATGTCCAATGTCTTTGTCTCTTTGTCTTATACTGTAATTTTTTACCTACCATTGTGGGCTTGACTCTATGTAGATCAAATATTTAGATTTATATTTATCTGATTATCTCATAATTTGCATACATCAAACACAATGCAATAACATATAATATCTGAAATACCCATGCAACAACAACTATCGTTATAAGTTGTCCCGCTCCCAATTTTGTGCGGTTTGTTATTACCATTCCCAATAATCCAAATCTAATTTTCCAAGTTCAAAACTAGCTTATAGAAAGCTAAAATCTCAATTCTTGTGACATATGACATGTGGCATATTCATTTTTCTGTTTCTCACTACATCAGTAAAGGAGACGTAAGATCATCCTGCTTAAGTAATCGCCGTTCTAGAACGCTTGCAATCTATAGAGTGACTCGTTCCAACTTGCTACAAGTCTAAATTTTCTATTTTATCTGTTTCTTTGTTCGGCAAAGTTTCCAAAATGTGAGCAATTTGTTATCCAATATTCCATATATAAGAGGATTTACCGAACATGAACCAAGAATTCTCAAAATCTCACCAATAGCACGAATCGAAAAATATTTTATCGCTAGATGATCTCCCGCGACATACCATATAAACCACACGGAAATAGGCAAGTTTCCAACTCCGTAACAGAGCACGGTGGTGAGACAAACAAGAAATGTCCGCCGATTTTGAACATATTTCAGGATTCTGAAACGAGAGCCAGAGGTACTTTGTTCCACCGGATTTGATCACGCGGCCTTCATGGATTTGTTTTGCTTGGCGAGCGCTCGACCTATTTTATAATAGACAACAGCCATAAATACTGTTGGAGCGGCGTAGAAGAAGAACATTCCGTATGCATAAAGAAATCTCCAATAAGCTTCGATATTCAGCTGCTTCTCAAAGCATGTCACTATATTTGTTCCATAACCGGCAATTAGGCCAAGAATGTATCCCAGAACACTGACAACTCTCAATTTCCGTCGACTGACAGCAGGTTTTAACGGATGCACAGTAGCGCGATAACGAAGCACTGAAATGACCAACATCATGTATATTCCTGTGACTTGAAAGAGAAAAGTTATACGTATGGCAAGACAGTATGTGACGAAATTACGAAGGATAAGCTCTTTTTTGACAAAATTGTACAGAAAGAGTATGACGTCGAAGAAGTTTACAACCAGCCATCCCAGATCACATATAGCAAGTTGCAAAACAAGAAAGTAGTAGTTATTCTTCAGCAATTTTCTTTGTCTTAAATTAATAGAAATGATAACCAAAATGTTACCGAGAATCCCAAATACAAAAACTGAAATCAAAGAATATCTGTAGGCATCATTTATCTCCATTTCGTCGTTCAAGAAATTGAATTTTGACTTTTGTTGTTGATATTCACTTCAGGTAAAGCAAATTGGGAGCTCATTGGGTAGTCGCATCGAAAGTAACCTGAGTATCAGGCTCTATTTTACACATAATGGCCTGACACAAACCTTAATCCGATCGCTTTCCACCCACAGCAAAGTTTATATTTAGTATCCAATCAAAATGTCGCAGGAGAAATTCAAATTTCACACAGCGACAACAACAATCTAATTATAGTTATGATCACTAATCACTATAAAATATATCAACAATAGTGTATTCTAATTAGCACCAACCAATCAAATGACAGATTAAAAAAGTCTTTTTGTCTCATAGGCCAATCAGATTTACAAACGAAATATGGTTGTACGGTATGGACTTTTGTAGTAAGGTCTGTATCCGGCCTATTTTGATATTTAAGTTCAAAAGTCAAGACAATGACAGATGTATTTACTTATAGTTCGATATTCAGTCAGATAATACCAAATTCACTATTCCTCAAATAACAAGTAGCCCTACAAATCACAAATAACGTCATCATTTCAATTTCTATATAATGTCCAGGGTGGAATTACGTGAATTGTTTTCTGGAGGGCGACCCAAATTTTCAATGAATTGATTGCTTGGTGGGAAAATATTAGCACAGCAGGTTGATCGTGTAGCACGAAAACAAAAAAGGAATTAGCATTTATAATCTAATAAGGTATTGCTCTATCTTACATATCCTAGCTTAACTTACGTAACAGTGAACGCATGTACGAAACAAGCCTGAATAATCTAAAAATGTTACTTGAATTATTTAATTTTTGCTTTGTGAAAACACCGTTAACCAACAGATTACAGATGTTCACAAGTTTCTAGAATTCATTGAATAACAACATGTGTGCTGCAAACTAAACAGGCATATTATGATCACTAATCATCCTTTCCTGTTTGATGAGAAGTTTATATATGGCCGTAGCATTATACAAACTTAAGTTAATGAAACAAAAAAGGTTAGTTTTTACAGCAGCTAGTTCACATTCAAGTTCCTTTGTTTTGAATTCGCTTTGTCAGTTGTCGCATGATGTGAAGAAGAAAAAATGATTTTATATTTGTATAAATAAAAGTGTAAAAATGTTTTTATATTTTATTAATATTAATATTATTAATATTAACTATAACATTAATAACATCAATATTATTATATTTATTTATTTTCAAAATTATTTTCAATAATTTTAAAAAGATTTCCGCCTGTCCGCGTCCACCAGTGCGCGCCCGCCTTTTATCTACACTCATTCATATAGAAGCTTTATGGAGAAGCTGCTGGTTGTCTTGGCCCCATATAGGTTTCCTGTATATATATATTGCAGGTTGCCTATTTTTGGACTGCGAAAATTGGATTTGGGTAATTGGGACTGGTAACAACAAACACGAAAATGAGAACGGAAAAACCCGTACATCGTTATAACGATAGTTGTAGTTGGACATTAAATTGTCTCAAATGTTCAAGTATAATGACTGCATGATTTCGCAATAAGTTTAAAATTCTCCTGCCACTGCCAAATGAGAGCTTACTAATATACAATGCTGTCCGCTTGAAACGCTAGGACATTCTCGTACCCAGAGGCCTTCTTACGCGCGGTGCGACGAGGGGCTCTGGCCAAATCCATAACCGGTACCATAAAAACATGGTAAGAAAACAATATCCGTTGTTAGAACTAGCCAATCAGATGCCAGTTCGGAATATGGATTTGGCCAGAGCCCCTCGTCGCACCGCGCGTAAGAAGGACTCTGGGTACGAGAATGACGCTGCGACTGACACAAGTTCGATATAGGTTTACTTATACAATCTTGAATAAATTAATTGTTCATCTCGCACAATAATTTATTCTTGAAGTAAATGATCAACTATGCGTTACAAGTAAAAATAAATAGATATATACATGCATACATATATTTCTAGTCATTCCTACAGGTTTGTCCTGTGGATAATTTGTTCATATAGGATGATAGGAAATCATTGCAATCTGGATGAATAATAAACCGCATATATGGGCTTAACCGCAGTGACTTCCCGCGTGGGATGCAAAAACGTAAAAAAGACGCCCACAGAAAAACCGTAAGAAAACCGAAAGAAACAGCAACTGCAGTATTAAGGCTGTTTTCCACTTCAAGCGTACCGTGCCGTATAACGTGTCAAAACAAATTTTATATTTCAAAATTTAGTGAATGTTGATTGGTTAATACTTCGGTAGTACGCTAAAAAGAATTGACTTGCGACGATTATACGGAATATCATTCATTGGGGCTCGTCTTTATCCAAAGCATTTCGAACAAAGAAGAACACATAATTTATTGAACATGAAATATTATTAAGAGGAGAACCTTTTGTATGTCACGTAATAAGCGCTCAAAACTAATGAATATGCTTTTCACTTGGTTGTTACTATATTCCGGTACTATACTTTACCTATTTAATACTATTTCTAATATTTTGTAAATAATTATTCTAAATTTTATACTTCTGTAGTTTCTTCTATACACGCCCCCTGTGGAAATCAGCTTCGGTTGACGGGGTTAGCGTGGTTAAATAAAGTTTTCTATCTATCTTTTCTATCTATTCAATTTTTCACATTTTTTTTACGTTTCTCATGCGGCAAATAAACTTAAAGAGCATGTTTGATGCTTTATCTGTAAATTTATGCTAAAATGAAGAGGTTTTAGATGGTACGCCAAAGAGTAAATGATGTCTGAAGTTCAGTAAGTTTTGCGGCTTATATTGCTGTATAAATATGGCGTCAATTTTACAGTATCAATGATAATTATATTTAAATTGACAAATTTTTACTATTATTTTATATTTCTCAACCGCCAGAAACGTTTAAAAAAGGTTGCGAACTGTGTAAATTACATAATAAAGCTAAAACAAAATAATTTTGAGAGGAATGCCAAAAAAGGATTTTAGGTTTTGAACACTTTGCATCGCCAATACGCGAAATTGAAAAAAAAGCCTCTTAATAGGACATGTTGAAGTCCTACTTCTATTTTTCAAGTATAGTTGTATCTCTCCCAATCAGCAACTGTCTTGTAACTCTTGTTATGTCTAACGGCATGCAAGCTGAATTGGCACAGACTCGAGAACATTATTACATATATATGTAATTTTTGCGTCAAGCGATAACTGAAAGTAAGCCATCTGTGCACGTTATCTATATTGACATGCTGATAACAAGCTTTGAATTTCACTGATTCATTCCATGTCCATGCATGAGCACGGTTATTAATAACTGTCATGCATAAAAATAGTATATGTAAATATTATGTATTTCTAAGAGATTGACATTTTATGCTGCTGACCGGTATTTCATGGCCATGCAGAAATCACGGACATGCATATTCTACTTCGTTACTAATTTGGATATCATCGATTCATAACCATTGAAATATATGGCTTCTGCAGTAAACGGTAAATTATGTTACGCGGTAGGTCGTTTATAATTTTCCTCAATTGCCAGTTACAGAACATACAGTAGTTCAGTGTAGAAATATTTAGTGTAATACTTGGCTGGTGTAATTCACTGCCTATTCTGCAATTTTTCGTTGGTGCGGTATTCTCATATAGAAGAGTTAAATAGACAAATATCGTAAAAACTAACTTCTGTACAACTATTGAAAATGCAGAATAGGAAGTAACTGAAATCAGGCCAACATTACACTAAATACTTCGACAGACTTTGTTTTCCTGCAGTCCGCCGGATAATGAAGCAAGCTGCATGCATATATGATCTACTTTATTCTCAGATTTTGCGATTAACAACGTCGCGTACTGTTGAAGCATGCAAATATGAACGTGATATGCAAATCACGAAGGAACTAGAATAAACGATGTCAGTGATTTGTGGCCATCCGCCCTAGATATAGTTTCGATCTTAACATTTACGACATATATCGCGAGGAATAAGTTAAAAAACAAAGCACTCTCATTGATATATTGGCCACAAAGACAATCATGCTTTCAAACAATGTTCTTCTGTTTTCAGTTCTGTTTAAGTTCATCGCAATGATAATTGGAATTTTGGGAAATGTCACAGTTATCATCTATACAATTTTCTTGAGTAAAGAAACGACAGGGACATGTTGTTTGGTGGGAAACTTGGCATTGGCAGATCTTCTCCTGTGTTTAACATTTTATCCAATGTGGATCATCGAGTTTCTGCAGACTATATTAAACGTTGATAGTGATCAGGATTTGTTTTGTAAATTAAGTCGTTCCAGCATTTGGGCATTGCTGTTTGCTTCAGTGGCTACACTTCTGGCAATTACTGTTGATCGGTGTTTGTACATTGCAAAACCTCTGAAGTATCCACTAATTGTGACACGTAAACGAATTTCTCTGGCGATTTTGGGAATCTGGTTTACTGCTTCTTGTCTTTTCATTATACTTCAAATTCTGTTTACGAATGATAATTCTATGTACAGAAGCCTATGCGATATACATGACAATATCAGTTTCTGCATGCGTATTTTTATGTGCTACATTCCAATTTCTTTGATACTTATTCTCAATATTCGGATTTTATCTGTTGCGCGTAAACAACGCAAACGTATCTTGGCAGAAACAAAGGCGTTAGTCCGCGGCGTGAATAATAACGAAGCAGAATCAGTCAAGAAAAGAAACCATATACACAGATTTTTTCGTGCCTTGAAAGCAACAAAGACATTTTTTATTGTCGTTGTGGTGTTGGCTTTCTGTGTCTTTACTCCAACCGTAATAGGACTAGTGTTGGGGCTTTCATGTAGTAAATCGTGCAGCCAGATGTGGTACGTTGTTTTTGAATATGAATTTTATGGAATAAACTCGATTGTGAATGCTTTCATCTATGGAATGAGACATATCAAGTATAGAAGAGCCTACGGACAGATCCTTCATATGCTTCGTTGCCGTTGGACCGCAAAGTAAGGATTTTAGAACACCAGAAATCTACTATAACGTTTTGCTATAATTGCGTCTGTGCAAATAATTTAAAGAAAGTAAGAATGTATGAACTTAAATTAACAGCCGAAAAATGGTTGTAACTTGATGGAGCATGCTAAGTCATGAATCTGAAATGATATTTTTCTTAAGTACTATAGTTTTTCTTCCTGATGGAACCTATGGCATATTCAAAGTTGGATTAACACTAATCCTTGGTTTAAAAAGTTTAATCTGTTTTTTTTAGTTTATTTCTGCTTCTGCACATCATTCTGTTTGTTTTAAAATTTTAGAGGAGAAAAATCCCACTGATCCAGAAAAGATTTCTAAAGAAATATTTCCAAATTTTTAAACCAGCTGTTGGGAAGTTTGCTCTTTGAAATTTAGGTTAACCTAGACAAAGAATAGGAAGGTACAGCAGAAGCGTAACTCAAGCAAGTATTTGTCCGCGTTTTTTCAAGCGATCCGTCATCAATCACGCAATCCTGGCTAGTACAACCGGCACTTTGTACCTACCAAAACCTGATAAAAACTTCCGGTTGTACTAGCCAGAATGACGTGGATTGGCGTGAGCGAGTTAAAATTTTCGTGGACGTAACAGACAATAAAGAAACGACTCGAGTTACACTTCTGCTGTATCTTCTTATTCTTGTGACCTAGAATTAAGCTGATCGGCTTTCGAACAACCAGGTCTTAATCCTAGGTCAACGAAAAACTTCAAAGCAATCTCCGCAACAGTTTATGCACTATTTAAAGCACGCGTAGGAGTGTTTTATCAGATATAAAACGCGTGGCGCAAAAATGGCTTAAAAAACGACTCATCTTATATCAGTTCATTGGCGAGTAATTTTTAAAATAAACTTTGTCTAAACCGGGAAAATCAAAGCTAAAGTTTATGTAAATTAACATGATTTTTCATCACATACAAAGATATGACACGCTTATGATTTTTCTTTGTGTTTTCCTCCTGAATTATTAACAGGGACGCCGGAACTGGGGGGGGCAGGAGGGGCAGCTGCCCCCGTTGCCCTTTACCAGGAGGGGCAAGGGGGGCAAAGGTTCCCTTTCAATTTAAGGGATTGTCTTGGCGAAATAGCGAATTGTCAGAAATGTTAGTGCGATTCTTTTACGAATTTGCTTCAGAAAACGCACGAAATGCAGTCATCGAGCTTCAAGAATAGCGCAATCGCCTGGCGGAGAACCCCCTCACACCCCTATCATCCAATAAATAGAAAACATGATCAGGCGAAGTTCAACTCCCGATGTTTTGCAAACATCTCTTTGATGTGTCAATTCAAAAGTGCCCTTTCACGAAAATCTGCCCCCCTTGCCTTCACATCGTTCCGGCGTCCCTGATTATTAATGAGTTTTTTAAATATGTTTATAAACATGGAATGTCTTTATAGAAATCTTGTCTGGATCGATATAAGTTTAATTTTCTACACTAGTTTTAAAACAAATGGAGTTGCATGCATGCAGGTGTTTATCGAAACCAAAAGAGCTGGCTAAATTGAGATTCAAAGAAGCAACTACGTGTCAAAGTGAAATTATTTGAATAATATATAGGTACTATTTAAAACACGAGTGCTTTATCAGATATAAAACACGATGCAACAGCTAGCTGAATGTCTTATATCTGATAGAAAAAGACTGAGGGGGTTTTAAATGGCTTAAAAACATCTTATGAGTTCAGTGGCTATAAGTAATTTTAAAAACCAACGTTGTCTAGCCTGATTTTTATCACATATAAATCCACCGACACGTAGTGATTTCCTTTGTATATGCATGTTGCTCATGAATTACCATTGAATTTTATAACATGTAGCACGCGATGTAATTTGTGTAACGAGGAGAAACCACCATTATGAAAGCAGTCCAGAAAACCTTAAGCTTGCTATAAATAAACGATCGGAAATCTTCGGAAAATGTCGCCACAAAGATCGGTTCCAAGCTGGAAGTTTTCATCTCAAGCCCGTGCGTCAACGAAAATCACGAAATGAAGCAGCTTCTCTTCAGTAAGCATAGGTTGCATCTTGTGTATTGAATATAAATTGTGTTTATTGAATTTTGCTACAATCCGGCAACCATAAAATTGCAGCCCCAACACCCGATTGGGCTGTCAATTTCCCGTGCGTAATGCAAAATGACTGAAAAACGACAAACTTCGCATGGCTATATTATCCGCATTTTACAACATTTCGCAACGAAACTTTGGAATATTACTAATTTTGTGATGCTCTTTCAAGCTGTGATGAAATTTTTGTCTGGATCAAAATTTAGTCTATAATGCAAATGGTCCATTGCTGCTTGCAGAACATAGTGTGCAGAAATATTTAGTGTCATGTTTGCCTGGTGTAAGTTACTGCCTATATTTTTATGTTTATATAAACAGTGCATATCCACACCGGGCGAGCTTGAAAAATATGCCATGCCACGGTGGGATTCGAACCTACGACCTTTGGAATACCAGCCAAATGCTCTTCCAACTGAGCTACGCGGTCAGGACGGTTCGAGTAAGTGATATTTCGGAACAGTATCTAGTTCCTTCAATACAATGTATTCTTGTAGTATGAATTTTTCTGTGTTGGTGTTGTGTACTCAGGTGAATAATATGTTTGCGATGTTACTCTGAGTGCATATCCACACCGGGCGAGCTTGAAAAATATGCCCTGCCACGGTGGGATTCGAACCTACGACCTTTGGAATACTAGCCAATAAGAGCACTAAGCCAATAAGAGCATTTGGCTAGTATTCCAAAGGTCGTAGGTTCGAATCCCACCGTGGCAGGGCATATTTTTCAAGCTCGCCCGGTGTGGATATGCACTCAAAGTAACATCGCAAACATATTATTCACCTGAGTACACAACACCAACACAGAAAAATTCATGCCTATATTTTTGTTAGTGTGGTATTTTTATGTAGAGTTAGATAGATTTGTCTTAAAAACTAACCTCTGTAGTCAGTCTGTACAAATATTGAGAATGCAGATTAGCATTCATGGGAGGTTATTTAGAAGTTTTTGGTATCGCACAACTATGAATATGATTATGTGCTGATTACTGTAATTTAACGCAGCGAACAGGTGGGCAATTTGTCGACGCTGGCCAAAAATAGCGGCTCATTTCTTCTCGAGTTGCCATTTTTGCGTCGAAGAGTGAAAAATACAGACTTTCAGAGAATATTTTAGCTGTTTACTATCAAATATGTCTGTGAAACAATTATAATCTTACTGAGGAAGGCCAACGGTTTCTGAAAAGCTAAACTATGTCGAAATCCAGCTTTGGAATAGACTATATTTTCACCTGGGAAACATGAACTAAATGGATATTTACATCAACACTAGATTTTGCTCGTGCCTGCAGAGCTAGTTGGATTAAAACAGATGTTAAGAAGTAAGTGAAAATGTGAATTTTGTGAATTATATTTTCATTAAAATGTTTCAGAAGGGCTGTTAATTCCAAACTACAAGTGTGACAGAGCTGTCAGTATACCCATATTTCAATGTTTATGTTGAAATGACCTATCTTCATTGAGGTTTAGCTTAAAAATTAGGGTATGCTCATCACTTGAAACTAGCTTTAAATCAAAGCTTTATCTGTAGTCTTTTTATTGGAATTAAAATCATTCATGGGAAAAATGTGCCAAAGGGTTGAAATTGCCCTTGTAAATGTGCACTATTTTTGACATGTTTGGGTTAGTATTTTGAAAAGGCGTTCTGGAAGGAAGATATGTCTTGAACAATACTGGTTGACTCTTAAATTATAACTAGTGTCATGTAAATCACAGAAAATTGAAAAAAATCTGGTCCATACACAATATTTTGGTTTCTATGAGGTTCCGAATGGGGCTTATTTCAATGTTGAATCTGTTTACCTGGAAAAACTTAGAAAGTTGTATAAGTCAAGAATTTGACTATGCTCATCATCAAACCAGGTTTTTCTAATTGCTTTTTTACCTGGGTTTGTGGCAATACCAGTTATGCGACCATGAAAAATGCGCGCGGCACTTTTTTCGGACATTGAATATGGTGACATTTGATGTTGTCATATATTGCCACCCTCTTATCATAGCATAACTGAACTTATTTTAGTGAGTTTGTCAACGAATTGTGCTCACTATATGCCTGTAGTATCTAAGATTTTTTTCATAGCATTAGATGATAAATTTAAGTTCTGTTTTCTTTTATTTTTAGGTGATAATATCTGTTTACATGTGTGTTGGTATCAAATTTTGCACAAGATTGAATTATTATTTCACATTCTTTATTGAAATATCCAAATAAATGGAATATGACATCAAGCTGGGGGGCTAAATCCTGTTTCCAAACTTGTTTTTGTAAAAATAGAAAATAACAACTTATTATATGTTGTTCTAATAAAAACTATTGTTTTTGATATGCATATTTAAATTTTGAAATTACATTTTATTCTTTGTTAAAATGTATACCAGGAATACTGAAATTTTTCAGATCAGCTAACAATACTTTTGTAACTTATATAGCCAAGTGTTCTATCTATTTCTGTTCTGATTAAACAAATGATGGGTAAAATAATAGATTACATTTTTGCAAAAAAAAATGAGCTTGCCTGTTTTCAAAGTATAAAAAGCAATAAAATACAGCAGAAGTACTTATTTTCAATTTAAAACCTTTGGAATGCAAAGCTTAATGTTTTCCACTAAATATTACAAAGTTTGCGTTCATTAAAATGTTGTTTTATCAGCTTAAAACCAGATAAATTCATGAAACACTCCTAATACATTTCGCCATATTGATTTTCTTCGCGCATGCGCAGACAAATTTCCCACCTGTTAACGCAGCGTGTAAAACAGTAATAATTGCAAGCCATTTAATGGCTTGCAACAAAAACTTTGGATCTTTGCGCTGTAGTCAGTTGAACCATTTTTAAACGAACTAACGAATAACGGGACTTGTTATTAGCATGACAAAATTGCTGGATGCTGATTGGTTGAGAGGAGTACAATTATTTCATCAATTGTACAATTAATGATTTTCCCAAAACAAACAAAATGGCGGAAAAGTATTTTAAACACAATTGCGAAATGAAATTGCCGTGGAGGAACTCGATGAAAATACGAACAAAAGCACCAAATTTTACTTGAACAGAAGAACTAAATGAAAATACAAACAAAAGCACCAAATTTTGGTTGGAAGTCTGGCAGGACTGGGCTTTGGCGAGAGAACATGATGTTGACATTGAGAAGTACGTATCCAATTTTGTCATGCTAATAATAAACAAGTAATCATGCGATGTTGCTCGTACAATTAGGGATTAATAGTACTCGTGATGTTTGGAAATTTGCCAAATTGGATTCGCCCCGGCGGCTCGTCCAATTTTGGCAAAATTTCCAAACATCACTCGTACTATTAATCCCTAATTGTACTCGCCATCGCATGATTACCTATACTAATTTGTAAGTCATTTTAACTTTCATTTAGAATGTTTATGTAATGCTCGTATGCAAATATATGGGCTCGTATGCAAAAATATATTGCATGCAGTAGAGTGGGGAGTTTTCGACGAATCGTAGAGAATTGAAAATATCGTACTTCGGGTTCCTCCCACAGGGAAAGTTGACAGGGTGGGTTAGGCACATAGGTTAGGGGGCAGGCCATTAATGAGGTATGGACTAATAGCGGCTGCTTAAAGCGCCATTTGTAAGCTCACAGTCTGCCTCGGTCTGCTTCACGCTTGCTCCGACTCTACAGTGTGTATCAAAATAATTCGAATCCAAATTTGGCGTGTAATAACGCAGAATATATTTGACAAATTCGGTTAGTTTTTACACCATTGTTAGGTTCATTTATTTACCTTTAAAATGACATGCTGTACGCGTCATTTAGTTGGAAAATGAAGGAGTATTGCTTTGACAAAAAAAGTCCATAAAAATCACAATTTTCCGCCGATGGGAATTGGACATTTTTTCTTTCAAAGTTAGTCCCACAAGGCTTTGAAATGCTAATCATCGGTGAAAACTAAAATGCAAATTTAACGCGAATTTCTTCTCGTTCAACATGTTGAAGGCATAGGAGCTTAAATCTCTTTAAATGAACACGAATTTATGTAAATTTTGCTACATAACAGTTTGTTGATTAATTAAATTTGCACTATCTTTTGTTTGTACGTCTCACTTCGAATTCCCATCGGCGGAAAAATTTGATTTCGAGCAACCAGTTTTAACACACGATTTCTTGGTCATTTTTGATCTTATTGATATAAGAACGATATAATCGGAAACCTAATAGGCTATTCTTTATTGCCATATAAAAATTATATGGTTTACTTTAGTATTTTATAAACAGCAGTCTGTCAAATTTGGATTCGAATTATTTTGATACACACTGTATAATGATTGTAATGAGCACTTGATCATATACATATGTTAAATCGCGCAATAGAAACGCTAAATATTAAATATTAACCATAAAAACGCTGGCTGGGGGTGGTCGGACAAGAGTGCGCGCATCACTTTGGGGGAGGGTCAGAAAAAAAATGAGCATGGTATATTCCATTTGCACCAGCCCTCCCCTCCCCCTATAATTAATGACCGGTCTCTTAATATTTCGCAGTCGTTACAACGCAAATTTTAACTTTGACCAATCAGTGTTCGGTATTCATGACAGTCCACTATATTTTGAGATCAGCGAAGATGACCACCCACCGAACGGTAAACGGTCAACCATAGCCATGCGCCCGCGGTTATTGGTGAACTTTAGACTTCGCTAAGGGACCGTTCATTTTTTATCAGGAGGGGGGGTGCTGGTGGTTTCGCATGCTTTCATTGATAATTTCGTCATGACCCCCCAGCAGATGCAGGAAACTTTTCAGTGGCCCCTTTTCTACTCCACGTTTTCTTCCCATGACCCCCCCCCCCCATGCATAACCTCTGAAAGGTTTCTAATGTTACTTTTGCAACGTTTTAGGCTAAATAAATACAATAATGCCTACAATTATTTTAGCAATTATTTTAGTAATTGTAACTGCCGGAAATGTTGCAAAAATAATATTAGAGACCATGGCATTTAATAGGAATTTTACATAGATATTAGTCATTTTGATTTTTTTATTCAGTGTCTTGACTCAACACGGGTGTGATAGGAACTTGAGAAAATGACTGTTGCAACTTGTGTGTTTTGATTACAATTTGCTCGGAGCAATTTTCCAGTGAACTCAATTTATTTTACTTTATCTAGAATGATAACACTCAGTCATTTGGCAGTTAAAAAGTGAAGCCTCGTGCACAGAGTAACATACAGAGGCTTATCTCAGTGAGAAAAAAGTAAGGTCCTTAAGGAAGGTGGTTTTTTTGGCTTCTCTTTACTGGACTGCCTAAGAACATGGCGCATTTTTCAAAAAAATCGCTTACGCTAAATTAACCTGAAGTGAGACCTCTGTATGTACTTACTCTGTGCCTGGCGTGAGCAGTGGCATCAGACCTCTCCATGTCTTTTATCTGGAACGATAACATGCAGGGAGAGAAACATGAAGCCAATGCCATGCAACGCCACTTGATGCACGCTGATTTGTAATAGACCGCGCGGTGATGGCATATAAGGCGACTGAAACTGACATACTATATGGCACGATGATGGCGTATAAAGGGACTGAAACTCATGATGTACTACTATTTGGCGTGGAGAGCTGACGCCACTGCTCACACGAGCATTGCTCATGCAAGGCTTCACTTTTCAACTGCCAAATGACTGAATGTTATCGCCAGGGCCGTAGCTAAGCATGCATAGTGGGGG
>CACRXK020012872.1:0-14605 GCA_902702795.2 Paramuricea clavata
ATCTTATAAACAAGACGCGTAGTAACAAGTGAATCGGTGCAAAGCGTATCAACGTTTACAAGAAAGGACAAATGTAATGGCCTATTTTAAAACCATTACAACAAACGTTTGTTATAACCGCGCTCGAGTGTGAAGAGAGCATGCATTGAATAACAACACGAGAGAGCACTGCGAGTAACGATTTGCTTGGTTTCTTGACTTGACTGTAAGTAAGAATGTAACAATGTTCTTGTAAATTCAAAGCAAAGAAAATAAACAAAAATTAGCAAGTATTTTGAACGTAATAATTCGCAAAATCTATGTTTTCAACGAACATTCCACTGGAAGCATGTTGATGTAATTTGATACTTTCCCCACACCCCCTCAGGCGCTAAATTTTTGATGAAGCACGTGACCAGCCGCAGCCAGGGTCTTTCCCAAAGAAAGATCCTGGGTACGAGGTTGGGAAACAGTGTGTTTTGTGGACCCGAGACCGCCGTTGTTATACGGACCCGACCCGTTGTGGACCCGAGACCGCCGTGCCAATAAATGTTTCAGTGCGGACCGGTTGCCGAACATGACGTTTTGTGGACCGGAATGTGATACGGTTTTGACCAATCGGCAAACAGAAAAATGGAACTTTGACACTAACTCTAATCAAGCGTATAAAAAGGCAGTGGTGTAAGCAAATTTCATTTCGAGAATCATGGAACAAATTTGCCGTTCTCGGGGAAATCGCAAATTTTCAAATTGCAGAATGCACTGGCAGATTCTCAACTCTAGTGGAAACCTTATGGCAGCAACCATCAGAGCATTCACCACCATCCAAACCTTATGGCAGCAACCATCAGAACATCAAGCTGATCCTTCTCGCGTGCCTGCCCAAAGAGCAGTGTCATATAGCAACATCGTGCCAGTTATAAACATGCTTTTTATAAAATATGAGCGACAATATGTATGCTTTTTCATGAAATATATACATAATAAACTTTTATCTTAACATTCATGAATGAATCATGCATGTTATTCTCCGCTGTAAATATAAAACGAAACATGTTTACTATCAAAGTTTCTGTCATCAAAGTCAACAATGACTTTTATCAAAGACTTTAATCACAGAAGGTTTGATAGTGTAAGCGAGCCTTTAAAGTTCAGAAAATATCTCTATTTTCGTCAAAATATCTGTTCGGCAAATGTCCGTTCGACAAAATATCCGTCTGCAAAATGTCCGTCCGGCAAAATGCCTTTCAGTAAAGTGTCTTTCGGCAAAATGTCCGGCTACCAGTGTATTTCTATCTGAAGAGGGACTGGTGTCGACTTTAAACAGTTACTTCTTGCCCGTGAGCAAAGATAATCCATCTCTTGCATCTTGATCTGAGTAAATTACCAGCCTTTTTACCTACACCAGCTGCCCTATCCCCACTAATTGAAGAATACGCCGTTTGTAAAAAAAAATACTCAAGCTGAATTCATCCAAAAGCGTAACATTTCAAGTTCAGGAAAGACTAATTTGTTCTGGCATGGTAAAACTTCAATTTCAGCTAACAGGTTCCTTTATCCAGGCCACACAATGAAAAAGGGAGCGAAATTTGTGGTGGCAGGAGCTACAAAACGCAACATTAATGAGATCCTGAAGTTTCCGGCGAGTGCTAAGAATAACCTACCTCCGACCATTTCGCAGACCAATGTTTGGGATCGCTTACTTACACAAGATGAGATTAGTGGTATGTCCAGACAAGAAAACTGTGGTGGAGGAGCTGGGAATGTCCTCGATTGGGAAGATTTTGGAAAGCAACTGAATCTCAACATAATATATTCACCAAAAATGATCAGTCTCAATGTGCAACCGCTTCTGGATCGATGTTCTAATGTATATTACTATATTTGGACTTCATAGTCAGGCGGGCCCGTACTGAGGCTTATCACATTTCCCACTTGTTTACATTTCGCGTTAAATCATGTAGTAATGTCCCCGTCATCTAAATCCTATGGAAAATATTTATTTATACAAGTTTCATTAAAACTCTATGCTACACTATGTGTTTTCAAAGTATTTTGAATTTGAAAAATTGGCGTGTGATAGAGAGTTAACCCCCTTTTCCAAAAAATGAATTTTGCAAAATTCCACTGACCTACATTCCAGTTTCCAGAACTTGTAAACCCAATCTAGTACAATGACTAACAGTCCGCTCGAGGCGGAAAACGGGCGATGCAAAAAGGTGTCACTATAATTATAATCATATCTAGAAAATACATGCATGCAGAAACCCTCGCCTTCCTGACAAAACTATTGTATTTTCCTACTATGAAGTATTTAAAGTAGTTGTCATGGTAACGCGATATTTTTTTAAGAATATTTTTACTAATAAAAAATCCCCTAAAAATATCACTTTAAAAATACAAAATTATCAATTTCCAAAACATATATTCTCACTAGGAGTTTTCTCTCACAATACCATATACTTTCAGTATTTATGCATGAGATAATCAGTCATCCATATACACCACGTGATTGTCAGACAGTATAAAAGGCGCTGAAATTTTTTGGTCATCCAAGTAACACGTGTCGCAGACGAACTCGGCCTTGGGACGAAATGCCTTGCTTACACAGAAGCACGATAACGCTCACCATACAATTTGACTTGTCATGGTATGTCTAGCACTGATGTGAATTAATCGTCCTCCTCAACCAGCTGTACTTGGAATCAGGTATCTATTTATTGTCTACCGAATTTAAGTGGGTCGTCGCAGCGAGTTTCGAGCCTATTAAGCTTTCTTTGGTATCACGTACAATTTGTTACAACGGCATTTATATTACACATCGCCTTGCGACCACTGCAGATTTTGCAAGCAGATAAGGCTCTAAGATAGTCTATAATTGTTAACGTTCAACCTGTAATCTGTATTTTTCCGCATCTCCATGCATGCATGTGTTCGTATTTTCCACACATTTTCTTAGGTACAGGTTTTTAAGTCATACCTGTTGTATTCCTTGTCGAGTTTCACTAGCACTTAGTTGTATTATGCTCGTTCGTTTCTATTTAAACAGATCCGTATAATACTGCATTTTAGCGAGTTCAAATGCACAAAAGCCTAATGTTGTCCATGGTATATATTTTGTTCTCTCGCGGGGTTTCAGCGTTTCCTAATGTGCGGTCTGGCGAGGTGGGTACACTAAACAAAACCCTATATATACATGTCTACGACGTGTTCTTGCTGCAGATGCGTTCTGGAAACGTGTGCTCTGGCGTGTGACTGGGTATATGCGTTTAAATGTATTAGCTTAAGCTTTTGGGTCCATCGTAGCCTACGCGTGTTGTTTATTCTCATGTGTTCATGGACATAGTTGTTTTGGATGACACACCGTAGTAGGCCTACTCTGGGGCGGTAAATCGCCTTAAATCGCCTAAAATCGCCCAAAATCGCATTAAATCGCGGGTTAAAATGGTCAAATTTCTCTTAAATCGCCTAAAATCGCTTTAAATCGCCTAAAATCGCTTAAAATCATGGGCGTACTGGGTGGGGGTGGAGGGGACGGGGCGACCCCCCCCAGTTTCTAGCTGGGCGACCGCCCCCTCGCTTTGTTGGGCAAACAAAGCCAGCCGGGCAATATTCGCTTCACAGTCGGGCAATATTGGTTTATTATAGAAATAAATGGGACAAATTCTGTCAATTTTGTGGGAAATTCTGTCAATTATGTGGGAAATATGCTATCTAATAGGAATTTTTTGTAATCACTTCTCCCCCCCCCCAATCACTTCTTTCCAACCCCTAATATTTTCCTTCCCGTACGCCCATGCTTAAAATCGCATTAACTCGCCAACATGCATTCTGTTTGATACATTCAGTCAATAATGTACTCAAGTTTATCAATTGCTGCTATTTTGCTGGCAAATCATGTATAATCCAGGTGTTTTGCAATCAAAAGTAATGCAACATGGATAAATCAAATAAGTGGATTAGGCTGACAATATTTAGTCACTCAATAGGCTCCGGTCGTTAATAAAAACAGAGCCTTTTTCTGCTTTATGCAGACTTTACAATAATTAGGCAATTCTGGGATATGAAAGACCCATAGATTCCATTACACTACCAGCAACAAAATTGAGTTACTGGTTAATTTCATTATTGGTGTAAAATGTGGAGGCTGGGCTACAATTTATATGGACTATGGTGGCTGGGCTACAAATTAATCTATAATATACATGGCTTCTCAAAGCCTAATTGCTGTTAGAACAACAGTAGGAGACTATGATAATGAGAGTCAATGAGTACGAGTATATAATAAGGTCATCCTGCAATTTATGCACTGTTGCATGTAGATCGAGCACTGCATTGTATACAATGGTTGTACTTCGACATGTGCATGGTTATACTCTAGCTCCTAGTTATAATTATATTGGCTATCATACGAAAAACATACGTGTGGTTTAATATGAGCGAGATTTGCAAGTTTTGCAGCTCTCATCTATTAAATTTTCCAGACCTGTATATAAAACAAACAGTAAAACAATGATTACATCGTACATACCATACAATCTTTGTTGTTGCTTGTTTGCAGAACACTTGACAAATTATCAGGTAAAAGACTTAAAACCACGATGTAGTGCGCGGTGTGCCATTTGTTTAATATCATTTTGTTTAGTTTTTTTTTTAAATATTAAATTTAGAATTCCGACCATTTATATGCGATGTACTTCATGTAAATTAAACTTTACGGCATTACGCCGACAGTTTCCGAATGCGTGACAATACTGTTTCAAACTGTTTCTGGATATAGATATCAAACATAATTTTATAAAACATGTTTGTTCAAACAGTTTATTTAAATAAAATGCAAGCTAAATAAAGAAGTGTTAACAAGATACAAAACAAGACAATTTCACATACAAGGGTGACAAGGTAATTTATAGGAATATAGCTTATTGTAACTGTATAAATATATTGTGCGTTTCTACTCCCTGTGGGCTGTGGTTCTTTTGGAAATCAAATATCTATTATATTTTGCAATTAATAATATTAAAGTTTAGCCTATTTTGCAATTATGTACCGTACATGCCCCTTAAGTGGAGTATATTTATTAACTGTTTACAATATTTGTGGTATATAATGTAGCCATGCATGAATGCATGACCACATGACCCCACAAGATGAACTCCAATGGCTTCTAAATAAGACAATGGATGAAAAGTTCACGAATATTGAGCTTTATATATGATTCGGGTTAAATACAATAATTATTAACCTAGCTTTATATAAAATGTACATACATGTTCTAATAATTGTATTTTACTTCATACAATGCATATGTGTGTGTAAACATTACATTATTCAGCTCACTCCCCTTTGGGGCTTTTCAGTCACCGCTTACATCAAGTATTAGGGTTACTTATGTTAGTCTAGACTATTTATCTTTATAACATCGCCTAAAATCGCCCAAAATCGCATTATATCGCAGCGATTTAAGGCGATTTACCGCCCCAGAGTAGGCCTCCGTAGTGCGTTAGTCACTGCTTTTGCTCACACTCCTCCAAAGACCAAGTGTACTTAGGCCTACAATGTGCATGCTTTGTGTGTTTTTTTTGCGACCTGTGTTCTATTTTCCTCTTGGCTGTGCATGCTCTGTCCTTTATCTCGTGGTTTTCGAAGTTATTTAATAGATAATTACTGAGGCCAACGGCATTATTCGATATATTGCAGCCAGCTGAGGCCGAAGGCCGAAGCTGGCTGCAATATATCGAATAATGCCGTTTGGCCGAAGTAATTATCTATTATAATTACTGACCCGAATCAAAAGTAATTATTTTCGGCTGGAAGACTACGTTGCTGCTTGTTGGGACCGTATGACAATGAATCTATTCAACGTTACACTAGACATTTGTGAGGACATGCATGTAATGCATCGTGATCATAGAACAGATTTCAGTTTAATTAATCGCCCTAAATTAAAATCTCCACAAGCGGAAGTCAATTATAGTGTTCTAGTTTACATATTATCATTAATGATAAGGTTAATTCAAAGAGCGTATTAAACTGGATAAACACGGGAATAGAACTTATGGTGTGTTCTGCACATGCGTATATCTAGGATAAAATTCCACAAGCGCAAACGGAACTATTTCTCTATAAAGTTGAGCTGAAAGGACTCACAGCGACTGTTTTGGCAGTGCTTCAGGCGCCCGATGATATTGTATGAGGGGCCTTTAGCACTGTCAACTTCTCATCTTGAGATGTTCACGTTATCGCGTGTACTTGTCAGGATGACGAAGGATTGCGAATAATGTCTGTGTGCACTGATACACGCTGCATTATTTTTAATAATGCTGTGTGCACGCTGCATTATTTTTAATAATGCTGTGTTGCACCCTGCATTCTTTTTAATAATGCTGTGTGCACGCTGCATTATTTTTAATAATGCTGTGTGCTATTTTAGCCCGTATAAACATTTACCCCTGGGAATTTCCCTACAATCAAAAAAGACCGCTCCCGTTTTTCAGAAGAACGCTAAAACTTCTCGACATTCGCTGATATAATGCAGAGAGAAAACAATAGGTTATTATGACCGTCAGTATATAATTATTTTGTTTTATTTTCTCACTGTTTCATTCCTTTGGAGTCTTTCTGTATGCATATAGTCGTTTTTCATGGTCATTAGGTTTGCTCGTTCATGCATGCATGTTTTGTTTGCCTCTATATTTACTGCCGAGGTATCTTTAAGGTTTTCAACATTCCCGCATATTTTAACTGGCCAGGGCAGTATTTACTCGTTCTTCGTTTTTGCAACGACGCCGTTATATCACGGCCACTTTTCGAGTTTTTTAACCTTCGTTCCGGTTGTTTTTTGGCTGGTAATCTTTTTCAGATTCCGCCTCATTATTTGTCAACTCGGTTGTTAATCGCGTTTTCCTAATGTGCGGTCTGGCGAGGTGGGTACACTTATCAAAACCCTACACATGTCTACGACGTTCCTCGTGTTCAAGCGCGTGCTGAAAGCGTATAATTCCCAGAGTTTGACTGATTTCATAAGCCTATAAGCGTTTTACATTTCTACTGCCATCGCAATGTTTGTTTGCACATATATTTACTGCCCGGGTATCTTAATTTAAGGCTTTCAACATTCCTTAAAATACAGGGTGTATCAAAAAAACCGCAACCTCGGAATTTCCTAAGAAATCACTTTGCAATTCTTAAGAGGCTGTCTCCGTAAAAACCTCCAGGTCAATATGGGGCTCAAAAGTAGATTTCTCTCATACTCTAGTATTTTGAAGATCTATCCTTGGGAACAACTAAAATCGATTTCATTTTACTCAAATTTCCTTTAAATTATTTTGGGGGGCGATTGAAGTTCGATCGGCTGGTAACCAACTTGAACTGCGAATGAAGGCAAAATATCGACATATTTTCAGCGCTATTTTTTATATCAAATTCATACCTAAATTTCAAAATTTTTGCTCAGAAATATAGATCTATCCTTCTATTTTCGTTGTTAGTATGTCTTAGATAATTATTCTTTGGTATAAAGTAGAAAACAGCGCAGTTATTGACCCTCCTGAACGGATAACGGATATCGTCTCAAAATATATCAACTTTGAAAGCTTATTTAAAAATCGTGGCACTTGTTTGGCACATGACTTTAACTTTTCTATAATCTACTAACATTAGTCAACACAAATCGCCAATAATATCTTTCTGCTTTACCATTTGACAAAAATGACAAGCGCGCAAACTTTGTAAAATTTGAAAATGTGTCGAAATCGCGCATACTTTATCAGTAAACCTAATTATTGATATTAACAGATAAAATCACCTTACACTACACTACACTGAATGAAGCTTGATTATGTAAATATATGTTTTTCGTCGTTATTCTTTGGTTTGACACTTGAATCAAATTGTTTGAGTACAGTTTGGCTTCATGGATATAGAGTCATTCAATGCCAGTGTGTCCAGCGTCTTCCGCGCGCCTCAATGTCACGAGTCCTGATTGTGACATACTATACAAACTGCGCTCTGTTCGCTTTGTTTATACCTCTTTAACAAATACCTTTACCTGCATGTTTAACAAATAATAATGTTCAATGAAATTGGAAAACTCAGAATTAGTCATACTACAGACAGAATTTTCATCGTTTTTTTTTAACTGTTTTATAAAATGAAATCTCGGGGAAAGCCCCTGGCCGAAAGAAATGTATACTCGCTGTGATGTCAAATGTTCAAATGTCAATATTGCGTTAGTTTCGCTCAGGATAGTTTTCTAGCAACTGTAGGTTTAGAAACAATTGTCAATGGAAACTAGAATTCAAATAAGTCACGGTTCTGTATAAAAAAATCAACTTTTTCAGGCCGACCCTGGGTCATTTTGCTCAAGGCTATAAAGTTTCAAGAATTTATATTATTTCTTATTGTATAAAAATATGCGAATATTTTGATATAATACAAAACAATTCAGCGCAAACAGCTGTAACCCATTTGAATGTCTCAGTTATTTAATCAATGTTATTCCTTTTTTCGGTAACAATTAGAAAGGTTCTGAAAATTAGAATTAATTTATATTCTTCTTTCCGACAGCTTTAAAAGGTGACAAATTTGCAAGTGATAACTAATGTTCCATCTTACACGCCAGCAACTTCGAAGAACAGTCTACTGTACTGTGTCTCGGAATTTTCCACACTCAGAAGTAGAAAAGGAACATTTCTACATTATTGCTTACCGTCATTCTCATCTGTCAACATAAAATCAACTGTCTGTCGAAATCATTTACGTTTACCTAACGTTGCGTGACCCTAAATTGCGGCTGTGGTAGTAGTGAACACCATATGTAATCGCGAATTAGTACAGAAAAGAACAATATTTTAAACACAAAAACCTCGTGCAATACTGTCTAAGACTACTATTTAATGCAATACAAAGAAAGAGAAATCACAGAGCAACGAAACATTTCATCGTCTTTGATATTAACTATATGCTTTGATTGACATGTTTACGCTCAGCGAGTACATTTCTTTCGGCCAGGGGTTTTCCCCGAGATTAATTCGTACATTCTATAAAACGAAACTTAATTTATATAACAGTTTAACGTAAAAAAAACAATGAAAATTATGTCTGTAGTATGCCTAACTCTGAATTTTCTAATTTCTTTGAGACATTTTATTTACAGGAGGTAAACAAAGCGAACAGAGCGAAATTCGTATGTCACAATCAGGACTAATGGCATTGAGGCGCGCAGAATTCGAACACACTGGCATTTAATGACTATCCTTGAAGCCAAACTGTACTCAAACATTTTTTTCGAGTGCAAAACCAAAGAGTAATGATGAAAGACATATATTTACATAATCAGGCTTCATTCAGTGTAGTGTAAGGTGGTTTTATTTGTTAACTATCAACAATTAGGTTTACCGATAAAGCATGCTCGATTTCGACACATTTTCAAATTTTACAAACATTTTTTTCGAGTGCAAAACCAAAGAATAATGATGAAAGACATATATTTACATAATCAGGCTTCATTCACTGTAGTGTAAGGTGGTTTTATTTGTTAACTATCAACAATTTGGTTTACCGATAAAGCATGCTCGATTTCGACACATTTTCAAATTTTACAAAGTTTGCGCGCTTGTCATTTTTGTCAAATGGTAAAGCAGAAAGATATTATTGGCGATTTGTGTTGACTAATGTTAGTAGTTTATAAAAAAGTTAAAGTCATGTGCCAATCAAGTGCCACGATTTTGAAATAAGCTTTCAAAGTTGATATATTTTGAGACGATATCCTTTATCCGTTCAGGAGGGTCAATAACTGCGCTGTTTTCTATTTTATAACAAAGAATAATTATCTAAGTTATATCACCAAAGGAAATAGAAGGATAAGTCTATATTTCTGAGCAAAAATTTTGAAATTTAGGTATGAATTTGATGTAAAAAATAGCGCTGAAAATATGTCGATATTTTGCCTTCATTCGGAGTTCAAGTTGGTTACCAGCCGATCGAACATCAATCGCCCCCAAAAATAATTGAAAGGAAATTTGAGTAAAATGAAATCGATTTTAGTTGTTCCCAAGGATAGATCTTCAAAATACTACAGTATGAGAGAAATCTATTTTGAGCCCCATATTGACCTGGAGGTTTTACGGAGACAGCCTCTTAAGCATAAAAGATTTTAGGCCCCTGGGAATTGAAATCGAATTGCTAATAGATCATATTACTGTTGTTGTGCATTAAATAAATGCATAAATTTTGCTTTATGCACTCTCGTGTGCAGTAATTTTGACAGTTATGCTATTTTAAATTACCAGGCGCCTAAAATCTTTTGTCTTTAAAACAATGTCGATGTCTTGGGAAATTCCGAGGTTGCGCTTTTTTTGATACACCCTGTATATCTATACATATATATTCATCAACTTGCGTGGGTTGTATTTTACTCCCACGTTTTGAAACGGTGCCGTTATTTCACGGCCATTTCGAGTTTTATTCTCACCCTCGTTCAGGTGGTTTTTGGATGGCAATCTCTTTTAGATTCCGCCTCATTTTTTGTCAACTCGGTTGTTATCGCGTTTTCCTAATGTGCGGTCTGGCGAGGTAGGTACACTAATCACAACCCTACACATGTCTATGACGTGTTTTCGTATTCATGCGCAAGCGCGTGCTGGGGACGTATAATTCCCAGAGTTTGACTGCTTTCATAAGCCTATAAGCGTCCCCCCCTTTAAATTGACTGCCATCGCAATGCCGTTTGTGTTATTGTTTTTGAGCAGGTAATTATTCTACTTTGTCTTTGGACTATTGCTTTTGGATTTTAACTATATTGCTTTCGGTGAAGCACCATTGTGCTACCGTATAATGCATGCTTTTGGTATGGACAATGCGGTGGGATTTTTTGCTTTTGATGAAGCAATTCACCTTTATTTTGTTGCTTTTGATGAAGCGAATACCTTAATTTGACTTGTTGCTTTTGGTGAAGCGCATGTCCTTACTTTGTTGCTTTTGGTGAAGCGAATACCTTAATTTGACTTGTTGCTTTTGGTGAAGCGCATGTCCTTACTTTGTTGCTTTTGGTGAAGCGAATACCTTAATTTGACTTGTTGCTTTTGGTGAAGCGCATGTCCTTAAAAAAAAAAACCATGACCAGCCGACAATTTAAAAAAATAAAGTAAAAAACAAATTCCGAAAATACAGGACATCTTGAGAATTCAATATATAATTCAAAACAAGACGCAGTTTGAGACTGTAAATTTTCGACTTTATTTCAAAGTCATCTTCAGACAGAATAAAATACAATACTTTACAACACATATATATATACAACGCAGAGAGAGAGCATCTGTCATGTGGGCGGAAAGAAGGATTATCCAAGCGAATCGAAACATGATAAAGAAAATGGTAATAACTGAAAATGGAATATTTAGCTTATTTACAACAATGTTTAATATATTAGAAGGATTGAGGTAGAAAGGGAAAAACCCGACATGTAGAAGAAGATTAAGTTAAAGTGTTATGTGAACAGTTGTAGTTCTGTACTACATCTGTTCACATAACACTTTAACTTAATCTTTTTTTAAATTGTCGGCTGGTCATGGTTTTTGGACTACTCTCCGAAGCACCGACTCTGATTTGCATAAGCTTTGCATACGCTACCAACGATCTTTACGACGCTTGAGAAAGCCCAACTTGATTTAAAATTCTTACTCGATTGTAAGAAGAATCAAGTTCATCCGAAATTTGTGAGATGGAAGAACATCACTCGCATGAAGAGAAAGAAGGCCCAAGCACGCTATCTGCATCTGTTGTTGAATGACGCCATTCATGACAAGAAAATCGCGCTTCAGAAGCTTACTACCGAAACTACTGAACTTAAACATCAATTATCTCAGCGCACAACCTGGATGAAATATAAACTTATCTGCTTTTCCATCAACTGCCTCCTCTCCTCTGAGAAAACCAAGATTGTTTGTAGACACCAGAAAAAGCTCTCTGTCTTAACCGCACTGAAATGGACATCTGATGGTATCACTGAGAACCCAAACAAGACAATTGTGAACTTGACGAATCACTCGCTCTCGTCCGATGAACTGGATGTTTTAAAGTTGGGACTCAGATATGGCCTGGTAACTCGACCTAACCAACTAGAAATCATGGCTGTGGCTGAAGACATTTGGAGACAGGTATCACGTTTGGATATTTTCAAGGAAGGAAGATACGTACAAGATAAGATTAAGAACTCTCTTCGCTCCTTCACTTATAATTATATTGATCTTGACTTGAAGGAGTTTAAGCTAGGGCGCAAGAAGATAAACATTCTAAACAAACTAACAGAAACTTTTGCCATCCTTAAGCCTGATAAAGGAAATGGCATTGTGCTCATTAATCGCTCTGATTATGTAAATTCTATCAAATCTCTTTTTTCTGATTCCTCTAAGTTTAAGAAATCGGATTATGACCCGACATTATCTAGACTTCATTCTTTATAGAACTACCTACTTAAACTTCACAAACGTAATGAAATTACTGACGAACAACTTGACGTTTAAGACCTATGACAGCACATTTTGGCAGAGCACACGGTTTGCCAAAGACTCGCAAGAAATTTGACACTTTACCTAAATTCCGACCAATAGTTGACACTACTAACACTCCACACTACAACGTTGGAAAATTTTTATCTTCTTTACTAAATCCTCTTACTTTAAATGATCATTCTCTTTCTGATTCTTTTGATGCGGTGACCAATATTAACAACATTCCCAAACATTTGTTTCAAGAAGGCTACCAGTTCGTTTCTTTCGATGTTGAATCCCTTTTTACCAACGTTCCACTTTCCCGGACAGTCAAAATTATTCTAGATCGTATTTATAAAGACGAATTAATTGCAACCACTTTGAAAAAGCGCACTTTGAAGAAACTCATTTTGGATTGTTGCAACAAAACTGCCTTTTCTTTTGACGAGCAAATTTATGTCCAAAAAGACGGCGTTTCTATGGGTTCATCATTAGGACCTGTCTTAGCTAATATAATTTTAACTGAATTTGAAAGATTAACAGTTTCCGAGTTGATTGCCGATGGTACTATAAAATTCTACAAACGTTACGTTGATGACACTCTTGTTTTGATAAAACCTTCCAATATTTCCGCCGTTTTAGCTAAGTTCAATAGTTTCGATCCGAACTTAAATTTCACAGTTGATACATTTCCCGATGGCGTAGTTCATTTTTTAGACATAAAAGTCTCGGTTGATGGTACTGACATTTATCATAAGGACACCCACACCACTTTGAATTTTTCTTCTTGTGACATATTTTCCATTTTGACTATTGTTTCGTGACGAAAGCGAGCAAATTTATCTATTAAATGGCCGAAACATTTGTGTATTTTGAATAGCATTTCTATTATGCTCCGCCATGTTTGTCCGAGTTTCCTATTTCGCGAGCACGTGTTTCCAATTAACACAAAGCCGCCAAAGTGGTCTATTGAATTTTTTTATTGAATTGAATGTGTTTTTTATTGAATTGGATATGCCTTTTATTGAATTGAATAGGTTTTTTATTGAATTGAGTATAAATATGCCGGTTTGAATATTGCTACAATCGGCGTGCCATATTTGCCAACGCTTTATAGTTATAGAAACTATAGTTTTCAAAAACATATAGTCCTTTAGTTATGAAAACTATAGTTTTCATAGAAGTTATAAAAGTTCCATTATCTGAAGATACGGCTGTAATTGTACACAACGATGAAACGCCTATTATTGTGACCGAGTCAACTATAGCTAGAAAATTGCAAGAAATTAGTACATCGCGTTCCAGTGGCCCTGACGGTATTTCCAATTGGGTTTTAAAAACCTATTCGGATATTCTCGCCTCACCAGTTGCAAATATAATCAATTTTTCCTTTCAAAGTTGTAAAGTTCCTCAAATTTGGAAGCTGGCCGATGTGGTCCCCTTACCAAAAACATCTACTGTCAAAGACTTGGAAAGGGAATTACGACCTATTTCCTTAACTTCCACCCTATCAAAGATAGCGGAACGTCTTGTAATCGAAAGAGAAGTAAAACCAACTTTGTTAAAGGTTGTTGATCCCCAACAATTTGGCTTTATTCCAAATTCTTCCACTGTACTTGCTTTGATATCGATGCTCCATTGTTGGTTGAGTGCAACAGATGGAAGTGGTTCATCTGTTCATACTGTATTTCTTGATTATAAAAAAGCATTTGACATGGTGGATCACACCACATTAGTTGCGAAATTATTCAGCCTTGGTATTAAGCCCTGTGTGGTCAACTGGATTATTGACTTTTTACGTAATAGATGGCAAAGGGTCAAACTAAGTGATAATTGTTTCTCAGACTGGCTCCAAGTTCCAGCTGGTGTCCCTCAAGGCACACGACTTGGGCCTTGGCTATTCTTAGCCATGATAAATTACCTTGTGTTACAAAATCATCCTTCAGAAATGTGGAAATTTGCTGATGATACTACGGTCTCTGAAATTGTTGAAAAAAATGAACAAAGTACTTTACAAATGGATATCGATGATATTACTACTTGGTCTATGAACAATTCCTTTCAACTAAACCCATTTAAATGCAAAGAAATGGTAATATCCTTTTCACGATTACCACCTGTTTTTGAACCTATAC
>CACRXK020012873.1:0-14605 GCA_902702795.2 Paramuricea clavata
CTTTTGGTTTTGTGGACAGAATTTCTTACTTTTTACTATGACGGTTATCTGTTCCAGACAGCTCTGGCAGCTTGGAGAGCCACGGGTTTGACGCAGCCAATATGTGAGAGTCGCCGAAAGCCCGCAAAGTTTTGTGCAGTTAAAGACATGCTGAACAAGTCTTATGATGTTCACATAAGAACAATATCCCATTATGTCAAATATTTGTTTGAGCGAAGTGTAATGAGATGCACATTGTTTTTAACACATTCTGTGGTTCTCACACTTTATGCATAGCTTTCGAGTTGTTTTTGTAAACTAATATTTATTCACATGCATGAAACGAGATATTTCAGTCAGAATTTAAACAGTCTACAGGAAACAGGTCTACAAAATGCTTTTTGTTGCATTTTGCGTTTTACTTTTTGTGCATGGAAGCATCCCACTTTGTCGGGAGATTGTCATTTTTGGATTGTTGGACTGTTCTAACGAGTGATTGGAGAGTATTGACCACTTGGTAACAGGCAAAAGAGAATGGGTTGTGGTGATTGACTTTAAACATAACTGCCTTGTTAGTTTTAATATAACCGAGCTTTTGTTGCCTTTCCCGAATTTGCAACGTATTGACGTGAGACAACCCCACACTTGACTGCTGGCTGCTTCGAGAGTCAAGGATTGGAATTAGAAGTGATTGTATATTGGGACTATCAGCTTCCCGAACAAGATTGTCATTTTCAACGACCGCAGTTACGCCATCGGACTTGACTACATCAAATTATTTTTCCTTGCCCGGAATCCCACCTCTGACCATAATCCCGACCCCGACCTTAATTTCAGACTCAACCCGGACCCCAATCCTAATTCCGTTTGCGACCCCCACCGGTACCTTGGCCCCAGACCCGGTGTCCCAGGATTTTCGCCCTCCTACATTTTCGCCCTTTGGGAACGTTATTTCAAGCCCTGCATGTAAGAATACAAATTTACAATTACATGTATCAAAACAGCTTTACACAGTTACAGTAGATCAATACTCAATAGGACTTATGACGCTTCACAGCACACCATGCATATTTTGCATTTTCAGTGTTAATCCTTAAACTCATTGTTAAAAAGTAATCACCGTGGTGGTTATTGTAATTATTGGTATTGTTTTGGACCCACGTTTTGTCGTTATCGGAAAATGTATGGTTTGTCACTATTTTTTACTTGCATTATTTCAATATAGTTTGTAAATCTCAGAAGCGATGGGTAGAACTTGCCAATAGGCAATAATCCAATAATATATGTTTCAAAAAAGACAAGAAAGCTTTTAGTTTTGCAGAGTTACATTCTCAAATGTTTAAGGCATGCACTAATAAAATCAAAGTATCATTAAATTATTTGAATAAACCACACCACATATATAATGCAATTTTCTTTGCAGAAGTGAAGAATCAAGATTACATTACTGACACGGAAAGTTGACGAGACAATAGTCAATACACTTCCCAACACATTCCATAGATTTTTACTAATCCAGTAATCCTATAGTTTATTGTTAGCAAGTGATTACTGTGGCAGCTATTGTTTAACACTCATATTGATAAAATTTGCAAGCGATTGTTTTTATAATATGTTATGTGAATGTAAACTGCCAGAAGAATACGACAACATGATTTTATGCAATCTCTGCGATGGTTCCACTTTAGATGTGTAGAATATGACACTAGTCTAAGTACCTCAAAATGAGTGGTTATGCAGACTGTGCACACCACCAGCTGCTAAGAAGCCTAAAATGTGTATGTAATTTTGTCTCCTTGTAATAAATAATAAATCACACAATAAATCTTTTCAACTTTCAATCGTTTTAATTTTAGATAAAAAATTCCAAATTTATATGGGGGCGAAATTCCTAAAGGGGGGCGATATTCCTAGGAAATTCGCCCCCCTTTTGAGAGTCTCCTGAGGGGGTGAATCGCCTGTGACACCGGCCCAAAATTTTAACCCACACCAGGACTCCAATTTCAGACCCATTCCAGATCTTAACCGCAGTCACGACCCCCACCAGTAGACTAGTTCCGAATAACTCGTGACAGGCCTTACTTTCTATCACAACCCATACCAAAATTCTAATTTTGAACTCACTCCGTACCCTAACCACCATCGCAACTCTTACCGGTACCCTAGTTCGAGACATGTTCCAAACCTTACTTCCTATCACGGTCCCCACCAGAACCACGATTTCGGATTCACCCCGTACCCTAACCACCACCCCAGCCCTAACCCCAATCGCAAATACTGCTACGACTTTGGTTTCCAACCCACCCAGAGTCCCGACACCGGCCCCAGTCACAACCCGGACTCAATACCACGTATACTTGATTGTTGGATCAACAGTTGGGATACTATTGATGCTTCTGGGGTTATATGGAAGGTATAGCCTCTGGAACAAAATGCATCGGCAAGGGAGGTTTGTTCTTCGTGAACAGCGGCCTTGCCAAGTTGAACTGCTATCTTTAGGGCAAATACCAAGTAGTGAAAACGCTGGAACATTAACCCACACTGTACTGTGAATATAAATATTTATACAAGTATGTTTGTTTTATATAATTATAGATTTTCACCATTAAAATTTGCTACGTTTTTAGTATTAAGAATGTGTATTTTGTTTTCACGATGATGAAGTGAATTTTCATAGTATAAACACCGTTTTATTTAGGGTTTATACGTACTGTGAAATGAATAGTATAGGACTAGCGGTAATTTTATATTAGATGTACATTAGTGCATTAATACTACAAATAGTTTCATCAAAGTGAAAACAGACTTTGCTTTGGTGTAAACTGACATTTGCCGGCTGAAAACAAGTACATGTTATGTTAAATAACTATTAGGAATATGATCTTCCCCCATGAAATGGATCGAAAAATGATAGCTTAGGGTAAACTATCATATTAGCAGATATAGTGTACACAAAAATGTTATTAATATCTCATGAGTCATGGGGTTATTATAAATTAATTTAACCAGAAGTTGTTTGCGAACTCTAAAAAACACGCCCCCATTTACAAAACAAAATATTAATTTGTGAAACACTGTCAGCAGATATAAAGCAAATAAACTATCCACAAGACTGTAGTGTACTTTCAGTATTCTTTCAGATATTTATTTCTTTAATATTCTTTCATAAATTTCAACTAATAATAACACGCCACAAGCTTAGATATCACCCCAGTGTCGCAATGTTGTTGATATCCGGCCGTAAGTGCTAGGCCCCTCCGCCTCAGTCGTGACGTCACTTCCGGTTGATGACGTCACTTCAGGTCTAGAGAAACAAGAGGAGTGGATAGAAAAATGATTAAGTGAATTTTAGAAGCGGCTATTTTGAAACACAAATAGTGACGTCACTTCCGGGGCTTGGCGGAAGGGGTGGAGACAGGAAGTGGCCTGTGATTGGCTAATATAGGCTCCGCCCAAGGGGAGGAGCCTAAGTCTATATAAGGTGTGGCTGTAATATGATCCAGTCAGTTGACGCTAGCTGTCGTCGAGGAAGGAGCTCCGTGTACTAATGGAAAGATAAGATTAAAGAGTTAAGTTTACAACAGTTTGAACAACTCGCAGCAGCCATACTAAAAAGACAAGAGCAAATAAAGAAAGAAAATGACGCAGCCGTGGCTTCTATACAAACAGAACCTGGAATCGTTACAAGAACTATCAGTATTCAAGAAGGAAGCCAGTGGGTGCAAGATGTCGAGACCAAGAGAGATAGTCCTCGAAGCATGCAACAAGAGTTGTCAACAGATGTGGAAACAAATGGGGACGAAGGGAACGTGCTCTCACTTGCAGAACAACAGCAAGAATTTTACGAGGATGCTCAGGACCCCGATGCGGACGATGATACCGGCGACGGCGACAAAGAGATTAATTCAAAAGAAAACAGCACAGGCAGGGATGACAGTGTTGATGGACCAACTGATAACGGGCAGAGTGATGCCATTGACGAAGCAAACGAGGAGATTGAAAGAGAGCAAGAGACGGGAAATACTATCGATGCTGGAGAGGATGAAGATTGTGGAGGTGATAGCGGGGATGACGAAGCCGTCGCAGCAGTTACCGACGATCAACCTAAGTCAGATAATGTATCCAGGGAGTCCGCAGCAGACAAAGACAGACCTTACACAGTGAAATATTTCAAGACGGCAAGAGACATTGATTTTAAACAATGCACAGTATACGGATATGTATTCAATGAAGAAATGGGAGACACTTATAACAGATTGTGGAAAGAAGTAAAGAACGGACATCACAAAAAAGTCGTCATGATAGCTAACTCAATACATGCTGATGCACCGTGTGGATGGCTATTTAAAGACGCAAAGACACATTGGCATATCATCGTGTGGTTTGAACACTCGAAGCCTACAGATACAAGTTTCCATCGTAGTCTACTCATAGATATGGACATAAAAGGAAAGAATTGGGACGGAGAGATCAGAAGAACGGAGAGATCATAAGAAATCCAGATAGTATCAGCCGTTACATACAAGTAGAGCCACAAGTGTTAGTTACGTTGTACGGACCAGTGTCATGGAAAAAATATATCAATGAAATGTGGTTCAGCCAAGCAATGATGAAGCGAAAGATCGAAGTACAAGACGAGATCAACAACAAGCCAAAGAAAGCGAAATTCGAAGACGGTGACTGGTACAAACAAACGGAACAAATCCACAACGGCTATGTGATGAAATCATGAGTTGGAGATGTCGAGAGTTATATACTCTACATGAAAAAGAAACATCCGGAATGAAGCTATGGAAGTTTTATCTATCATCCGAGACGAGACGTACTCGAAAGACAACTAAACGACGAGTTAAAACGAAGCTACTCGGTATGGACATTCTGGGAGTGCTTAGAAAACCGACGTGAAATGATTGAAGAAATTGACAACGAGGGCTTAGAATACGCACCAGACGAAAGCATCGGATTTTTAAAGATTATCTGCAAGAAACACGCAATAAACTTTGATAAATTTGTAAACAACATGTTGGATTGGATAGACGAGAAACACCAAAAGAAAAATTGCTTATACTTCTACGGGCCAAGCAATGCAATGAAAAGTATGATAGCGAACAGTATAAAAAAATGCGGTTCCAGTCGTAGGGCAAGCAGTGACGAGTTCTGAATTCATGTTTGGAAATTGTGTTAATTGTAACATAATTTACGGAGAAGAAACACACGTAACTCAAGAAGTCGTCTGCGAGATTAAACGAATGTGGGAAGGGGCAGAGGTAATGCTAAATATCAAATGCAAAGAAGGCACAATGTGGAGACGAAAACCTATCCTATGCTGCAGCAACTATCGTCCGTGGCAATTTGTACCAAGAGAGAAACAAACACTGCTAAATCGTGCCTACTATTACGAATTAGGAGTGCACAAGGGGTTTGAGAAGATTACTAAAGGATTCTCTCCACTTATGTGGGCAGAACTTAGAAAAATATATAGAAGAGAGACATCATTAGAAGACAAAATTAGCAAAGAGAACAATAGTTTCTTTTTTTTAAACATTTACAATTAATATAATCCATGATTGTATCATAGATTTGAGTAATAAACGGATTACAGTTTGATTCTATCTCAGCTTGTTCATTTATTTCTTGCTGTGGCGACGTCCGCTCAAGAGGGGCATCAGTAAACGGCGACTTGTACTCTGTACGACCAAGGAAAGCAGGGAACTGATTGTCAGTAAGGTGGGGGGACTATGCCCTTATACAAGGTAGGACCAAAACGACTATTAGCACTCTGTTGAATACCAAAATTGGACTCATAAACACCAGGACTGGTACGATGACCCCACATGTTAGAACCACACCAGCCAGCCATAACATTACCAAGATCGAGAGGAGAATATCCCATGATATTAGGCTTAAACTCGAATACTCGGCTAGAAACTTCCACGTCACAGTACCAGTATCTTCAGGAATGGGCTCTGCCTTAAATAATACACGGGGGGGGGGGGCTTAGATACAGTGTTCAATCCAGACATCATACCCTTTGACCAATTTAAACACGTCAAAAACCGGTTAACCACATTTTGATCGGTACGATCATAAGCTTGAGAACCGCCGAACGTGATATTACCCGACGCCACAGCGTAATTATTAACACCATGCTCTTTATCCACTGAATTACACGGCACAGTTTCAGAATACTGATAACAATTGGCGATGAGATTACCACTCTCTTTATGTCGATATCCCATTGGCAGGGCCTGAACACAATTACCACCATACACGATATTAGGTGAATACAAATATGTTTGCATACCAGACATCCAAGACTCTAAAGCACCAAGAGCACACCATCATTATTAGCCTTAAAATAATTAGCAGCAGCACCAACTTCATGATTCGTAAGATAGGGCATAGCAGCATGTATCCAACCATGATCTTCAGCATCCCACTTAAAATTAAAATCCTCCGTCTGTTTGATAAGTTGGATAGCAGGATGCAAAAAAGGGTTGGTATTCATCGGCTGAATTTCAAGAGCATTCACTCCAGTTTTATAAGCCATCTGCGGCTCACAATTGATTGCCCAATTGTTCAACTCAGGGGTGCCAAACAAACCATTGAAACCACTGTCATAGATACACTCATTAACGTTATAGCCGGGAAATAGATAATCATGGTCCACAACAGAATAAAACCACAAGTTCGGCGTAGACTGAACCTGGTTAATGTTCTGCTTCGTAGTAACAATATACGGCGGGAAAGCAAAACACCTAACACCAACTGACTTGATTTTAAAACCAGAACATAACTGCATATGTCCCATATACTCTCAAGGCATAATACTCTTCGTAAATGCTTGAGCGACGGGTGACACATTCCAATCATTAACTAAAGAAAGACCACTCAAAGGCACCATAGTAGTAACAGCAGCTTCTTGTGTAAACTGATGAGAATACAACCGTTTAAACTCAATAGTATAATAATTCGTACGGCAACGAGATTGTAATGTAGTGGTATTACCACCAAGAATATCACCGCCGCCACCAGAACTACCAACAGATATTTCCAGATTCAGTAGGCGGCAGAACGGATTCGTAAACAGTTTCTTTACCTTGAAAACTGGTCGATACGAGATCAGTAGTCTCTCCAACTTGTGACTCTTCACCGACAAGTTCCTTATAATATTTATCAGGATTATTATATAACCGACCAAACTGTCCTTCAAGGATATTTACGCCGAGTTTATGAGTGAGATTAGTGATGATAGCAGAGAAAGTAGCCCAACCAACTCTAGTAACAGCTTGTAGAGCGGCAGGACCTCTGAGAGGAGCTGATCCATAATGACAAAAAAGCAAGCGCTCATCTCTTTTTGTGATATGAGAGAAAGGTAGTAATCAACCAAACCAGGATAGCTAGTAATTTTGCCCTTTCGCTGACGTCGGCGAAAAGTTGGGTATCAAATTCACTTCCTCGAGAAAAATTGTTGTCATGGCAGCAATTGTGCTTCGAAGAAGAAATAATAATTTTTTTTGCGAAAATTGAAAATACATTTCGGCCAAATTTAATGTATTCTGAACAAAACTGATGTAATATTGCATTTTGGCTAGTTTTTCCATGTGGTAAAGCAGGTTTTGTAAGTGTTTTTTCTACTTGGAGTGCCTTGGTTCATACATTCAACAAGTAAACAGTAGGTTTTTAAATTTTAAAGCTACAAAATACATTTAAAGTATAGTTTTAACAGTGCATTTTGTAGTCAAGTATTAAATGATACTTTAACATATTTCTATTGATAATTTTTTTAAACTTTTGCACAGTATTAATAAATATTAGCTGTAGATAGTCTGTAAAATATTAACTGTAAATACTTCCTTATATTTAAATAAGATTTATTGTAAACAGCTAATTTCTGCAGGGGCAGATTCAGACAGGTTTATATAAACCTGTTAGATTTTCCAAAGAAAGAAAATCTATAACCTTCCATGTACATATATAAATAATTTTAAAAACATTGTTTCATAAACTTGATGTTGTCTAATCTATTATGCCATTTAAATACTCTTATTGAAATTTGATTCTGGATTACCGAAAGTAATTAGACCCACTTACATAATAAACATTTAATTAATTAATTAAGGACTTATCGCATTGGTTTCCTCTTACAAAATCTTGTAATACTAGACAAATATTCTGCTAATGTATCATCGTGGGTCGTGGACTGAAACATCGCATGAATCACACATAATTATAAGTAAACCGGTGGTCAGAGTTTTCTCAATGAGAGATGTAAACCAGTCATAAACCTGTGAGTCCAGCAGTATTTAGAGAAAACTGGGAATGAAAGTTAACAGAACTCGAGGACGTGCGAAATATGTTTATAATTTTATGTGACTGAAAATTGCGTTGGTGATAGAAGCATTTACATGGATTTCTTGTTCATTTTGAAGGTTTGTTTAAAAGTATATAGTCTGAAGTTATAAGTGTAAACTATTTCTACTTACTGTATTATAAATATCGATCCGTCAACAAGCGTATCGATGTTTATACTTGTATCTTCTACACAGTCTGCACTCATGATAGCATGAAATATGTGTATAATATTGTGTGACCGAATCATTGTGGTAATGATAGAGAATCAGGAAATAATTGTAAAGCTTTCACGCTCTTGCAGTTTGGTTTCTATTTCATTGTTAAAGCAGTTGGTTTGAAAGCTTATAGATATAAAATTACAACTATGCTTATATTAAAAGCATCTCTACTTGTTGTACTTATAGTAAATATTGATGCGTCCGCAATTTGCCAATCCTATATTTTTATCACCAGCTAATAAATTTCCGAAAAGGTTCAATTCATTGTTTCAGCTGCGTATTTTAGTCCAAAATTCTCTTTAAAACATGTATTTTCTAGCCATTAAGTTAATTTAAAAGGTGACGCCAGAACGCAGGAAATGCTGTTTCAGATGCCCTAGTAAACCTGTCATCGAAAACACTGGATCTGCCCCTGTTCTGAATAATTGTAGGCCATGTTGTAGTAGTTTTAAATTCAATTGGTATTGTTATACTAGGTGTCCCAAAAAAAACTTGCGGTGTTTGATTTCATGTAAGATAAAAACTATAAAAGCTCACTCAAACAAGTTTTATTGTATTGAGGAAAGGCTAACTTAGATTTTGATACACAGCCCTAAAAATTTCATGCAATATTACGTGAGATACAAACGTTTGAATGTGGCACATGCTTTAAAAATGAGCAAAAAAATCGAGAAACATGGCTGATCGAATTTATGTGAAAACAAATTGCCATTTTCCACAAAAATTAACAATTTCAGCATTTCAACTCAACTTTCATTTTGGGTAATGTCCTAGTGTAAGTTAACCTTTCTTGTTTCTTAGGAAGCAAAATAAGCATGAAACATTTAAAAACGTATAACTAATTGTCAATGGTATAACTTGGTGGCAAAATCCAATAGTCTTTAATCCTTGCAATTGCTCTTTCCACATGCACACGTACAGATGCAATCTTTCTGCTTGCGCTTTGCTTTTCTAATGTCAGCTGATCATCTCCATTCAGGAATGCCCGAATGTTCAGCATCACTCCAGGACATAAGTCATCTGTAATATCAAATCCCCTGTCTGCCATAACCTGGTCACCCTCTTCCAAGAGATCAAGAATTCCACAATCTTTTGTAATTTTCTTGTCACTAGTTTGTCCTACATAGACTGGATACAATGCTTGGACATATTCCTAGCAAAGCTTTGGCCGTGTTGTGTTTCTTGTAATTTGAAAAGGTTACAGATTGACTTTGACAAGAGGATGGAGTTTCTATTAAAAACTCTGTACAAGCGATTATCACTCGGGTTTTTGGAAAGGCATATCTAAAACAGGTAGGCATGTTGGCATCTACAAATTCTTTATTTGGCCAAATAGGCAGGGCTCTGAGGCATTGGTGCAAAAATGTTATCCAAGTATGGTATGGTGACATACCATATCTATGAGCTAAATCTTGTCCAAGAAAACCACAACACAATCTTGAGAGCACCATAAATAGTTCTTCTTCTGGAGGAAAAGCTCATGATTTTACCATGTTTCTTTTGTGTATCCGAGAGGATGGGAACTGTTGTTGATCCATGATAATAAGGTGATGACATTGAAGAATGCTTTAAAAGTGGCATAGTCTGGAAATCCAGTGTAGAATCTGAAATCAATGTCACTGCCAATAAATCGCTCTGATCTAACGACACATTGTCGCATGGCTTCCATATTGATATTGTATTTTGTCTGAAGCTGTTTATGTTTTTGTTTAAAGCCTAATAAAACACTTTAACTCTTTCTCGACAGGCTGGTTTTGCATTACATTTCGATTAAATTTTTCTAATATAAATATCTCGGCGAGTATTTACCCCCCTTTTAAATAAATGCCACCATTGAAATCCTCACAATATAACCTTTCGAATGGGGGTCAAGTGCCGTCAAAACATTACACAAACCGAAACAATCATATATTTACTCACCGGTTGGCCAAAGATTCTAAATTTTATATCCACCAAATCTTGAATATCTCTTGAACTTTTCGTCATTTGCTGAACGGCTATATGTGTAAAATACTCTCTGTATTCAAGCGCTTTCGTGTACAAAATTTCGTTTGAATACGGCGAGTAGAAATATTTATTTTGAATTTTTCAAGATGTCGGGTTTTACTTGCACTTGCGTACATTGCGCAATAATTGGCCAATAAGAAGCTCCTGTGGCCGGGATGACGTCAAACTCACATGTGTAGGTGCAATTTGACCTTGCGAATCCATTTCTGGCCTTTCCAGGGTCATAAGATACAAGCTTCGCATTGGTTTGACGGTTTTCAGTCGTATTTCCGGTTGGGATTAACTCACTTCGAGCTCACAGTCGGACAAGAACTGGAAATATATTGATAAAAGATAAAGATTTCAAGATACAAGGCTTGCAAGTAACACTCTAAATAATGTTTTTGACGGGGATTCAAACAAGACTATTACAAAGACGATATGTTCGATGGGGCTGAAGTTATTTTCGGCGAAAGGTATGGCTAGTCTATATTTTTGTTAGACAATTGCATAATTTGATACAATATGATCGTTTTGACTTTCAAAGGCCCATAAATCGTTACAATACTAATGACTATAACTATCGTTTGGAACTAGTTGATATTTTATTTCTGAATCGAATGGTGGTATTTCTGTCTTCATAGCATGCACTGAACCGAAGGTATGAAATTTCTAGCCGTCGATCGCTCCCCATTGATGCGAATAGGGCCTGTAGAGAAAGAGTTAAACCTAAGAAAACACTCCTGCTCGTTTATTAAACAGTACTTTAATACTTGACTACAAAATGCACCGTTAAAACTATTACTTTAAATGTACTTTATAGCCTTAAAATTTTAAAAACCAACTGTTTACTTGTTGAATGTATGAACCAAGGCACTCCAAGTGGAAAAAATAGGTACGCGACGCATACATGTATCTGCGAAAAAACTTGATTCACATTTTGTATTTTCTTGAAAGGAACTGATTCACTGAATAACAAAGATGACATGGGACAATTTAAATATTTCATCACTTATTAAAATAAATATAATAGCAAATAAGATTTTAAAGTGAAACATAATACACATCTAACAGGGCTATACACAGTGGGGAAGGGAACAGAGGCAACTGCCCCTTTCCCCGCCAAGAAAATATAACTAATTTTATTAATGTGATTATAATTGTAAGAGATAATTATGCAGTCAGGAAATAAAAATTTCATGCAAACAATATTTAAAGTGTCTGTACAGCCGGCTATTTAGTAAAAGGTCACCTGTCAATTCAATTCATACTCAAATTTTCAAAACTTTATTTTAATCATATGAAGCAAAAGTTATGTCACTTGTTGTAATTTACATGTGCACTTGCCAATGTTAACTGTTGAGTAACATACACAAAATATTTGGTGAACATAACGAAGACCACTGAATAATTGAGAATGTTTTGAAGGTCATGAGTGAAGTATATAATTCAATTTCAGTTCTGTGCACAGTTAATGATATACCACACTGTTCGATTTAACATATACAGCACATTCACACAAAAACAATTGTGTTGTGGGAGATTATCGGTTTGCGTAAAAGCTATCAAAGTTTAGCTTTGTACATTGTGTGCCATTGATCAAACCATGCATATAATATATGATTATTCATTGTCGCTGTTAAGTTATTTTCCATACTAATGAATTTAGCTAAGATTGTCTTGCAAGTGGGTTGTTCTGACAAAATTATCCAGCCAATATCCACTACATTTATACTTCATTGTTGTATTAAGGTCACTTCACACAATGAGCATGCGTTTTAGTCTATTCGACATTGCGCAACAAATTTTAGTTGAAACTTACCAAATCTTAAGTGAAGAAAGCCAGGAAAATGCTGATTTCGACAAGTTTCATTTGACAGGTGTTCAGTTTAAACATTTTCAGTATTGGCTGACTGAGTAAATATATAAGTACCTTAAAAAAAATCAAAATATGTTCACAGTTTACCTCAATGCTTGTCTAGATGTTGCAATTCGAATCTTCATAGGCACAGTAAAAAAAAACGTGTGCGGAAAATTTCTCTTCTTTAGTGGTTTTCCTGATATGCCCTGATTCTTGGATATGTCAATGATAATTCATGAAGTTGTCAAAGAAAACGTCATATCAGAAAAACCATTGAAGAAGAGAAATTTTCTGCACACATTTTTTTTACCCTACCTGTGAAGATTCAAATCGAGATATGTACACAACAGTTGAGGTAAACTGTAAAGATATTTTGATTTTTTATGGGATACCTATATATTTCTTTAGTCACCTAATACTGGACATGTTTAAACAGAACACCCATCAAATGAAGATTTTCGAAATCAGCATTTTCTTGGCTTTCTTCACTAAAAATGTGGTAAAATTACACCTAAAATTCGTTGCGCCATGTTCAATAAACTAAAACGCACGATCATCATGTGATGTAACCTTAACCTTTAAACAAAAACATTTATGTTAGAAAGTGAAATGACAATGTAATCAGGCTTGGGAGGGTGAGGATTCTTTTATTAGCATTTGAAAATGTTTGTAAAAAATTTGTTTAATTAACTCTGTGTAAAACCAAAATCTGTAACTGATAACATCTTCAACCTTTGGTCTAACACTACATTTGATGACAGCTTTATAGTTGGACTGTTGTTTTGAACAGAGTTACAGAGTCAATTATACATAAATACAGGACCAGGATTTAATTCAATATCTCAAGAGAACTTGTCCAATAGTTTCCCTTGATATTGTTCATTGGCAATATTGCCTGCTATGTATTAACTGTTTAAAATATTTCCTATTAAGTCACAGAAGGATTGTTTTTAATACTGTATAACTATTTTTGTGAACTACATTGACAAATGGCTTAAAATATCCTTGAAAATATCCAATATTTTATACACTGCAATATATTAATAAAAAATTCGAGAGTGCATTCCATGTATGAAACTCTACGCTGAAGATATGGCAATATTAACTATAGATATTATAGTAATTTGCCGAACCCATGTATTAAATTTTTGGGATATATATTTGCTCGTATATTTGCACAAGAAAATGGTATTTAAATATATGTGTGGTATTTGACTACTTACCAGATGAGGATAATATTCCATGTTGATAAATAACTTCAAAATAATATTGCAAGTAGAATGGCAAGAAAACAGGACAGCCAATTCAAGATAAATTGATAACAATATCAATATATTTTTGAAAGAATAACACAACTACACAAGTCTAAAGTATGCCCGTTTGCAGGTTAGATGCGGGCATGATGTAAACAATTGATGTAAACTAATCACTGACTGGCTTAAATTATATAAGCTTGTCGGTGAATGGCTATGTGTTAACAAACGGTACGGTAACATTAATGGCATGTTTACGATAGCATATATGTCTGCTTTGCAGATACAAAAACGCTTACAAAAACTGCTTTACCACACAGAAAAACTAGCCAAAATGCAATATTACATCAGTTTTGTTCAGAATACATTAAATTTGGCCAAAATGTATTTTCACGGCAAAACACAAGAAAGCCTTCTGTGCTTTCCACGTCAAAAGCCATTGTTTATAGCTTCCAAGGACAGGTGTTCGTATCAAATTATACTTGGAAAATATGGCTACAAATGCATTTACCAACAATAGAAATACATGATCAGCTTAGGTAGACAACATAAGAATATTTCTAGAGCGAAATTGTTTACTGATGGTCTTGTACAATATTACAATACCTGAAAAATGTGAAGCAAGTAGATTCTTTAACTCTTTCTCAGCCGGTACCATTACGTGTAGAATGTGCAGGATCTATGGATGTTTTTGTTGATATCTTCGAATCGATAAACGCTATGTCGTTGAAAATACCACCATTCGATTCAGTGTAAAAATATGTACTTATTCATAACAATAGTTTCAGTCAATGGCAACATTATAGCGATTTATGAGCTTTGAAAGTCAAGCGAGCTCGTATATGATCAAATTATGCAATATTACTAACAAATTATAAACATAAACATACCTTTCGCCGAACATAACTTCGGCCCTTTGAGATGTATGCTCATTGTGACACTCTTGTTCGATT
>CACRXK020012874.1:0-14604 GCA_902702795.2 Paramuricea clavata
TGTACGAATAAGACTCTGGAGAGTGACATCGAACAGTGGAATTGCTATTTCATTCCACAGGTAGAATATGCATTTTATAAATGTTTTAATGCCACTTTTTTCCGACTTTAGTGGGAAAATATAGTTTATCTTAAATGGAAAAATATAGTTTATCTTTGTATTATCAATTATTTTGTTAAAAACTTGAGATTTTTGTCCTTAATATATGTATTCTTTCCATTGTTTTCAAAAAGTTCCAGCTCGCCATTTTCTACAGTGCTCAGTAGCTCACTGTTCACACTTGAAACATTTATAGCATCTTTTTATTTGAAAAAAAAAAAACTTGAACGTAAATTTCAATGCCCACTATGATTTGCATAATTAAATTATAAATAAACTGATAAACATTTAATATGGCAAGCATAAAATTGCTCTCAGCTTCTCATGAAGTATTCCAGCTAAATTACCTGCTATAAATATTTTCAAGAACTATCCATAACTTCAGCAGATGCATCATTGCATCAAAACAATGTAAAACAACAAATCCCAAACATTTTCCAATCAAAATATCAACAGAAATTCACAGGCAACAACTATACCAACAACTATACTGTATATACAGACAGGTGTGTTGAAAATATAGGTCTAACTATAAAGAGCTTCAGGCCATGCACAACCTCTTGAGATAAAGCAGTTTAAATATGATATGAAGGTTCATGAATGTTTATGAAATGAAGGTTTATCCATTCAACTTCATTGATGTGATTTGTGCAATCCAATAAAATATATACCCTTATGTTTTCATTAACCCATTAAGCTGCAGAGCTTCCCCATTGACAAGTAAAATCGTCAGGCGTTAGACAAGTACTAGTAAAAAAATAAGTAGGGCGCACTGGGGCACATTGCGGCTCAATGAGTTAATTTAAGGCTTACAAGAGAAACCTGCAAAATATCTACTTGTTGACAAACTTTGGGGAACAATCCAGCAACTCCAACAGCATTACATGCATCTGCATACAATGCATTGCTACCAAAATAGACACAAATGGACAATGAACAGAATATTTATTTCACAATTTTTGAACCATACAAAATATGAAATAAGCAACTTCAGCTACAAAATTCAAATATATTTTAAAATGCATCCTTATATAAAAATATGCCAACCTAGGCTACATGACAGATAATTTCACATGCAAATCATAACTGCAAACATTTGTCAATTTAACCCTTTTGGCATAATAGTGCATAATCCAAGTGGGGGCATATGCATACACAATTTAAGACCTACTGTAACCAGGAACGGTTGAGAACACTAGGTCCTCTTCCAGGAATCGAACCTGTGGCCCTGCAATTCCAGTGTAGCACTCTAACCAACTAATGCACCTTTCAATGTTAAGCCTGGGGAGGCAAGGGGTAGAGATTTGAACAACTTTGCTTGCCCGACGAGGAGGATTTTGATGTCGCAAGATCACCCTGCGGTGTGGACAGGGCCACCGAGAGAATATGTAGGGCCTCGGACAAATCTTCCCTGGGGGCCCCATGACATTATTTTTAAGCTAGACCCAACTAGACCTTAGCTAGACTGCATGTGGAGGTACTGTAAGGGGCTCTCAATTTCAAAAGTGCTCTGACCAATTTAAAGAAATTACTCAATTTTAGGCTCTTCCTCTCAAGTTGGGGCCCTATTATGGTGGGGGCCTGGGGCAATCCCCCCCCTCCCCCTGGCCCCCTCTCAGCGACCCTGGGTGTGGACATTTGATCTTTCAAGGCAGCCCTTGGCCAGGCAATTTTGAATATTTTTTATTCAAACAAATAATGGGAATGAGACCATGTCAGCGGTATATTCACTGGCCTATACTTAGATTGTTGGAACAGGCAATTTAATAGTCTGCTTTGTTGAAGATTACAACAATTTGGGTTATTAGTTTGATCATGAATGCAATATAACAAATTTTCCCAACCCTCAGATGGGGGAAATATTACTGTTTTTTGACCCAATATTGATTTCCTCAGGTAGGGAGTATTACCATTTTTTGAACAATGGTGGTGTCCCTGGGGTGTGGATTTTGACAATTTTTTTCAGGAAAATGTCAAATCCCAACCCCATGCCCCCCCCCCAGGCTTAACATTGATAGATACATAAGCTGCATGGGCCAGTTGCCAAGCTGCAACCACAAGTTCATGTTCAGTTATATATAGATTTTCAGGTGTGTGGATTTTGATAAGGTAAACTTGAAAGATGTGTTTTGCACTTCACTTGGTTGGACAAGAATGTTGGGTTTAGTGGATAATCCAAGCAAGCATATATATACACAGTTTAAGACCTAAGGCGACAGGCTTGATTCCTGCCAGAGAACCTAGTGTTCCTAGTGTTGTACTTTTTGCAACTGTTCCTAGTTAGGTCTTAAATTATGTACATATGCCCCCACTTGGATTATCCAGCATTCACTGTCCAGAATAACAATCCCATAATATTACAATTTGAATCAGCATTATGAACAGAACACTGTGACAAACCGGAGAAAGAGCTTGAACCTGACAAGATAATTGTGGGAATGCTTGACAGCTCTCCAGTATAGTGTTTGGTTACATTAGAGGGTTCATAGTGTAGGAATTTCTTTCATCCATAAAATGTGTTGAATGTGTTTGATGCCTTGGTGGCTTAAGATCAAAATATACTACCAGATCAGTCATCCTACCCCTGTACATCCCCAAACAGCTCCAACTACTTAATTTCGCTCAAGAGTTATATGGCACTTAATAGTTCCTTCGCCATCAGCTGTGAAAATAGTCCAAGTCACAGATAAAATCCCTCGTGAAAGACTCCATCAGAGGCATTTAATGAAGAAAGAATCCCTCCAAGTGATTAAACAGCAAGTTCTGCCGGAGACCAAGCCATCTACATTCACGTCCTTGGGACAGTACTCATGAGAATGCCATATTCTTGACTAAAATTTACGAGATGACCATATTGCACTCTTAATCCACTCTATTTCAGACCTCTAGGCCAAGATATTTGTCTACCGCTTCGGAAAGATCCATTCGGAGAAAATAGTTCGAGATGAAAAGCCATCAGAGAGACAAAAAATTAACAAACTAATCCTCTTTGGTAATGATTAACATTGGATTCGGCAGCATAAATGTCCATGTAGTTGAATAACTCGACACATTTCAGCTGAATATTTCGAGATATAAAAGCAAAAAAAAAACACACTGAATCCTTGAATGACGTTAATAAAGATAATATTTTTTAAATAAAACCAAAATCGTAGCGAAATTCCATGTAGATTTTCCACAATAAGTGCTTGAAAATAGCCATATTTACCTGGTTTTCCTATGTCACTTGCGTTTTTTGCCCGCTTGTTCCGCCATCTTGGATTTTTAATTTTGGACACGTCTCGTTTCTAGTCTTCAGAATAGGAGTCGGCGATCTATATGTCCTATATCTATGACGGTAACACGATAACTTTTTAAGAATATTCTTACAAATGAAAATCGCCTAAAAATATCACTTTTAATTACAAAATTATCAATTTCCCAACATATATATGTTAGATATGTAATTATACGTAATACAAGCTAGGTAAAATTCAACCACAAACAATTCACAAAACGTTTTAAAGTGTGCTTTATAAAACAAAACTGCCTTTTTAACTATTAAATGGCTTTATCGATAAATTTGAGTTTGCAATAAAATGATTTCAAATTCTCGCTTGCAAATAACTTTGCTTTATTTTTTATTTAAAAAATTCAATATAATAAAAAAGGGAATCAATATTAAAGATACACTGAAATTATATGCTGTCTTGTTTAGTTGTTTCATATACGCAAAGGCCGTCGGGTTTTAAAGCCATTATAAAATCAATATTTAAAACAAACTTACCTTCGTTAACGTCGGCTCCCTTCTTTTAGCTGATTCTTTCGCCCTTTCTTTCTTGAAATTTACAAAATCTTGCAGAAATACGAGCAAAAATGAAATATATTTGCAAGAAATTTATCAATCATCAAATCAGGAAATGTTTGCTATTTCGCTGTCGTCATGCAGTCGTTGTAATGCAAACTTTAAATTGGACCAATCAGTGTCCGTTATTCATCACAGTCCGCCATAGTTTTGAGATCAGTGAGGATGACCACCCATCGTTGGTGACCGACGCCCGCGCTCATTGATGAAATTTAGACTTCGCTAATGCTTTCGTTTCCCCGGGTGTAAATAGCCGGGGGGGAATTAATACCCTCGCACGGCGCTTCGCGCCGCCGGCTCGGGGATTAACTGCCCATCACTTTTAAAACAGCAAGAAGATAAAGACAACGTGTACGGGTGAGTTATTCATGAAATAAATAGTTGGTTTACAAAATGAATTCCGTCTTTGAGGATAAAAATTAGTTATAAATAATCTCTCCTGTTATGTGCCAAATGCTTCATGTATGGATTTCCCCCGGTATATTCCTTCTCTTTTGTATGGCTGTTTGTGATTATTCGTCACTGGGTCATGTGGTGTCAGCAACTCTAATCCAGCCGATTCAGAATGCGTTCTTCGAATGATTGTGATAAAAGAAATCAAGGCACACCTGAGGTCGCACGACGTTAGCTTGGATTCCAGTTTGAGAACAGAGTCTTGTCTTCCACCTGCACGAGCCGATTAGTTCATTATTTTTATCTGACATATACTTTTCATCTAATTTCAATTAAATTTATCCAACCATTGGCTGGATCATATACATTTACAACAGGCAGTACTCAGGCCAACGAAAAGTCAAGAAAGGCAGGCCAACTTTCCCAGAGAGTGGCCGGGAATGGTGGAATTGTGCAACGTGTTAAACTGATTAAGGAATATTCTGAAAAATTGATGTCGAAAAAGGTCCGAAAAGTATTCTGGCCCCCCTCCCCCCCATTATCGCAAAATTAATTTATATAATTAGACTGAGTTCCTTATCAGCATCTTGAAATATCCCTGTTCAACATGCCCTGGGTACGAGGTTGATCCCTGTTACAAATAGAATATTACTGCCAGGACGTGCCAAGCGATATATGGTTGGGGGATAGTGAACTTAAAAAATTCGGCCCCCTTCCTTTTTGGGGGCCACCTCAAAATGTTTTCTGGTAAGCAAAAATGTTACAGTAAAATGTAAAGGGTGGGAGGGACGTGGGTGGGTGGGGCGACGTTTTTATGGAAAAACGTTCCAAAAATTATTTTTGCGATAATGGGGGGTTCAAAATACTTTTCAGACCTTTTTCGACCTCAATTTCAGAACACGTTGCGCAATCCCAGCATTCCGGGGCCCCCTCTGGGAAAGTTGAGCTTCCTTTCAAGTTCAATTTTTTGGCCTGAGAACTGCCTGAGTGTTCTAGATGTATCATCCAGAAATGGGTGGATAAATGTAATTGAAATTGGGCCAAGAGGCCTAGATATGTCAGATAACGCGTAAACACAAACAGCCATAAAAAAGAGAAGAAATATTCCGGGGGAAATCCCTGCATGAAGCTTAACACATACAGGAGAGACTATTTATTACTCATAAAAATTTTATCCACAATAAAATTTTATCCACGAAGACGAAATTCATTTTGTAAACGAACTAATTATTTCATGGATAACTCACACGTACACGTTGTCTTTATCTTCTTGCTGTTTTAAAAGTGATGGCCAGTTAAAACTACTAAATAAGTAACAATGCGTACAAGTTTGGTTTGAAGTTTGACCAAAGTTATGGAGCAACAACAAAATAATCAAATATACAACACATACAACTGTAGCTCTCTCCTCCGCAGAGGTTTCAATGAGCTTTACATGGCGCTTTACATGACGCTTACCGTATTGAACCGCTGTGTGGAAGACGCGCAGGCGAAAAAAGCACAAATAACACTGAAACCTCTGTGGAGGGAGAGCAACTGTAGTAAATATTACCAAATCATAAATCAACAGTGGGTCTTTTTTAAAAATAGAAAAGACTCCTTTTGGCATGATATCACGGTGAAAGAATCCAGCTTTAATATTAATTAAATTAATTACTGTAAGTAGACGAATTGACAATTTCAACGTAAGATGACCGATGTTTTTGACAAAAAGCGCGTGCACTATTTATGTTCGAAAAGTTATAAGCACGACGAGTCGTGAAAGAACAGAAGTTTATGGGAAGGGGAGAGAAAATACACTTGCTATACTTATCGCGGCATATCCCCGATAAAATATAATTAAAACCAAATCCGCCAAATCAGCATCGCCGGCCATACAATATATTATAGGCAATACCTGAACAATAAGCGACTGTAAACAGTGTGATTTAGACCTAAATGCTTTCTGCCAAACGTACAGCTTTAGCTAAGGTAGTTTTATAGGCCTAGGCTTGTTTACTCAAAGAAGTAAACCCTTTTGACGAGCTCTTTGGTTATTTATAGAACTACATGACTCGACGTTGATTACATAACATACGGTTATTCGGGTCAAATAGGGGTTACGAAAAATTCGTCAAAAATTCAATTCTACGTTGCCCCAAAATTTTATTTAATCAATAGCAAGGGAAAACATATTTCTTTGACCTGGTTATGAATTTTTTGTCTGAATCGATGTAACAATGGAGATATTCGCTGCCTAATATGACATATAATAAAGAGGTTCAAAAATAAAAAAAAACATTAAGAAAATCTGTAAAATATTCACTTTGTACAGAAATATCTCTAAATTTCGTCTGCTACTCAATAAATAACTCTAATTTATAAAACGAAATCATATTTTGTGAAATATTCCCATTAACGTGGAAAATAGAGCGATTTTGGTATTGCCGTAAAATGACCTCTAAAAAGCGAAAGTGGCCTGGGAAAACCAATTTCGACGTCTCTCTCCTTCAATATTTATCCGATTGAAATAAAACTTTCACATCATTAATACTTCATATAGGCCTACATTCTGACAAAGTTTGAATTTTTCATTTTACACGTCTTACCTGACTATTACAGACAACCGCTCTTAAATTGGAGAGAGATGGAAACGTATTCGCTTGATTTCAAAACTGCTCATATTTCCTAAATCAACAGACTCTAATCTTTCAATGGATATGCTTTTACGAACAGGATTAGCAAACACGTGCAATTTCCAGCGGAATATTCAGAGGCACCTATTCAGATTATTGCAGACTATATTAGACGGTTGTGCCGTTTTTGGTATCAACCCGTATTTTCATATGAACAATAATTTAGACTAAAATTTTTACAATCTTAAGTTGAAAATTTAGCTTTTTCCTTTTTTTTAGCAAAATCACGATTTTTGCACTTAATTTTTTTTCAAGGATTTAATCATAAATAAACTTTCTAAAGATATTTCTGAGTTGAAAAATGCGTTAAAAACTACCAATTCTACCAATTCTACCAAAACATGAATCCACCAAGGATCTAGTTGAACAGTTCAGTGCACATTTTGAATAAAAAATTCTTATCTTAAGACGGGAACTATCTGAATTACGTTCAAATGTAACTGTTGATCGGGCCGAGAAATGTCGCAGTTCTCTAACACATTTTGAGCGAGTTTAAATGAGTACAGTGCAGGATATCATCATGGTGTCAAAACCTAAATCTTGCCAATTAGACCCAATTCCAACATGGCTGCTCAAAAGTTGTATTGATGTCCTTTTACCAACTATAACAACCATCATAAATGCATCTTTGGAACAAGGAGTTTTTCCAACGAAATGGAAAGAATCTCTTCTGCGGCCTCTTATCAAGAAAATGTCATTAGATCGAGATGAATTTAATAATTTTAGGCCAATCTCAAATTTAGCATTTCTCTCCAAAACACTCGAAAAGATTGTTGCTTCTCAACTTGACACCTACTTAACAAATCATCAATTATATGCCAAGATTCAGTCAGCGTACAGAATCCATCACAGTACAGAGACAGCACTACTTAGAGTTGTGAATGACGTAATGAGGGGGATTGATGATCAACAAGAATGTGTTCTAGTGTTACTTGATCTTTCACCAGCATTCGACACAATTGATCACGACATTTTGCTTGACAGGCTGTGTAATCGTTATGATCTTTCGGGGGTAGTTCTGGATTGGCTAAAGTCTTACCTCTGTGATCGCCCTCAGCGCCCTCGCGCTAGCTGTGGGTTTCCGCAAGGATCTGTTTTGGGACAATTGTTGTTCTCTTTGTACATTGCTCCCCTCGAAGATGTGATCATGTCCCATGGAATAGATGCCATGATGTATGCTGATGATTCTCAGCTTCATATTTTTCTGAATCGTAATAACCGCATTATCGCAACTGAAAAGTTGGAAGCCTGTATTGACGACGTTATGAATTGGATCGTTTGCAATATGCTTATGGGCAATCCATCAAAGACGGAAGTAATTCATTTTTATTCACGTTACATGAAACCTGATTGTCCTCTTCGTCCCATAAAAGTAGGAGGGCATGATGTACAACCCGTAAACAATGTAAAAGATCTAGGCGTTGCACTCGATTCCTGCCTTACTTTCAAAGTGCATATTAATAACATATGTCGTTCGGCTTCACAATCAATACATCAAATTGGCAAAATAAGAAAATATCTTTCACGAAAGGACACCGAAAGTCTTGTTCATGCTTCTATTTCATCCAAACTTGACTATTGCAACGGCGTACTCTACGGCCTTCCTTCTTGTGAATTACAGAAGTTGCAAAGGCTACAAAACACTGCTGCCAGATTAGTCGTCAGAGAAAGGAAATCTGCGCATATAAACAACGAGTGACTTTCAAACTCCTTTTGGTGACCTATAAAGCTCTTAATGGCATTGCCCCTTCATACATCACCGATCTACTTCGTCGTCATATCCCTGCCCGTACTTTGCGCTCCAACAGTCAAAATTTGTTAACTGTGCCTAGAGTGCAAACTGAGACATATGGCGAGAAGTCTTTTTCCTGCGCTGCTCCGAGACTCTGGAGCAATTGACTGGAAACTCTGACTCTATTAAGCAAAGTCCAACTATCGATGAGTTTAAGGCAAAGTTGAAAACATATCTTTTTAGGATGGCTTTTGCTGAGTAACTGTTTTTAGATTTTTAGATTCTTGTTGTAAAAAGCATTGAGACTCATGTATAATGCGTTTTTAACGAACAATTATATTATTATTATTGAAAACAAATGTTAAACCCACCCTGAGTGAAAACAACTTGAAAAAAGTTAAATTTCGTCAATATTTCGTCTTAGAAATAAAAACTTTGTAACTGTCCAATTTCAATTTATTAATTAAAGTCTTTTATCCAGGACATTTTTCAGCAGCCTTTGAATAAACGAACTTAAATTCTTGCACATCCAATGTTTTCGTCCCAAACGAGAAGCCCAAAAACTTGTTTTTGCTCATTTTAATAATTTAAAACAAAATTTTCGCTAGCGCCCGCAATTTATTGACCAGAGACAGCAAATTTCCCACCTGTTGTTTCAAGCACGGTCGCGTACGGTGGCATACCGCTGGCATACGGCGAGGCAGAACAAGTTTAAAGGCCCTGTCGCACTATTGCGTATCAGAGAAACGTATGAGAAGCGTATGAAAATTAATGAAATAATTTTCATACGCACACAAATCCTTTGAAATGCTAGCGTATGAGTAAAGTACATCTGGCGTACCTCTAGCGTATTCAGCGTGTGCGTAGAGTATGCTTATCCTATAAAGCATACGTCCGATACGCACAAAATTTTTGAACATGCTTAAAAAAAATCTCTGCCTCGCAAATGACTATATGTGTATTGCATATGATACAAACACATTGAGGTATAAATTTTACTCTGCGCATACAATATTTCGTAGTCAAACTGTCAAACCTTTAATTTGTCCTTGTTTATATTCCATTCTATTGTATAAATTCACTGGGTACGAATCCCGTACAATATTACAAAGAAACGGTGAAATGTTGGAGCGTGGCGTGATCCTCAGAAGATGTTTTCGTTATGCCCAATGAAACACAAGTATTACTCACAAATACAAACGTTATCCATAAATGCCCATGGTCTCTGAGCATGCGATGCGCTAACGCAGACAACATTTTTATATTCCATGATTCCATGAGTCCGTGACTGTATTAAACGTATAAAATTCGAAAAACTCAGCGATCCAAATATTGCATTTCCAGAGACGTTGCACAAAAAAAAATCACTCAGTCAACTTCCAAGAAAGTGCAGAGTAGGATAAATCCAAAATCCACAGAAAACGCGCTAAAATTCGTTGACAAATGAATAAATTGTTTGAGACCGAAATAGACACACATTGAATGGCCGCCATCTCGAAAACTGATCTCTATTGTAAACTGGAACGACTGAAACACTGGAAACTGAGCCCGCGATGCGCTACCGCAAACTCGAATTCTCAACGACGAAAAAAACCCCAGATATTTAGGGATTTAAGACAGTTGACCTTTCAGGTCAATGCATGTAATTAGCGTCGCTGGAAGAAAATATTTTATATTATGAAACATACTAAGCATAAAATTAAACATTAAAAAAGTTTTGAATGATTTTTCCTTTATAGTATGAATTCGTAATATTGTCTTAGTAATTAGATTGTGTATATTAGAACGAGGCAATAAGATCTGGTATATACGTATCCAGTGAAATAGTGGCCGGGCTACATGATATGTATTCCGTACACAGGGTATTCTGTAATACTTCTATTTGTGGAAAGTGGCATTGATTGTCGCTTTGAATCTTCCTGCAGTATTTCCTTGAACGCTAGTTATTTTATCTTGATTCTCTTCAATTGGGATGATATATAGTTTTAACTTGCAATAACAGTTCTTGAGTATTTTCGGAACCAGAAAAACAAGTTTGTAGATTTATTATGGCATGGCGAAGTAAATCGTTCATCTTTCTACGCGTGGTCTAAGAAGAACAGCGTGGAGTGATGGATATATGGTGCACCAGGGGAGTTACGAAGGGATCCATCGATAACGCGCGGAGGCCTGGACGGGGATCAATGATGCGTCCGACTATCAATGAGGAGTCCGACTGTCTACGGGAAAAAAATTTGCCTCGCCGTATGCCAGCGTATGCCACCGTACGCGACCGCGCTTGAAACGTATACAACCTATGCCTAACGTACCTCTAGCGTATACCGGCGTATGAGTAATATTTTTCATACGCTGGCATACGCAAATACGATACGCAATAGTGTGACAAGGCCTTAAGCATGCTCAAAAATGTTGTGCGTATCGGACGTATGCTTTATACGATAATCATAATCTAGGCACACGCTGAATAAGCTAGAGGTACGGGTCGCCAGATGTACGGTATTCATACGCTGCCATTTCAAAGGATTTTTGTGCGTATGAAAATTATTTCATTAATTTTCATACGCTTCTCATATGTTTCTCTCATACGCAATAGTGTGACGCGATTCAGCTAGACTATAAATCAATCAACGCATACAACGCTGCTGTCATTTTCAATATTTTACACTTGAACTACATTTATATAAATGACGCGATATAATATGATCAAAACAATAAACCGTATTTTTCACACTGGATCAACATTTATTTAATTAATAAGGATGATATCGCTGACTGGTTATCCTTCTAGTCAACATTTGCAAGGTAAGTTTGGTCTTGTTATTAAAATATATTAATACTGCCAAGATTTGCAACACCCTTTATAAATATAGTTCAAGTGTAATTTAATATCGAAAATGACAAGAGCGTTTTATATGCCAACCCATATATTATAGACCAAATATATTTCCTTGTCTTGGGCGTTTGAATTGGTCGGATAGTGCGAGCTAGACGAATTGAATTTGGGTTGACTGTGTTGTCATTTATAGTATTCGGAATTTTCCGAAGAGATTCGAAGCTTCAAAGAGAAATAACACGAGTTTCAGAACGCAGAAGGACGCGTTCCGAACGCGTTCTCGAAGGTGTTCCGAACGCGTTCAGGAAGGTGTTCCGAACGCGTTCTCGAACGTGTTCTGAATGCGTTTCGGAACGCGTTTCGAACGCGTTCGCAGCATTAGGTTATTTCTGAGCAGTACTGTATGTACTTTCAAATATTGTTCGAGCCGCATTGAACTGAATCTTTAAGCGCATGATCAAGCAGGAATTATTATCAGGGCAAATAAATATGTATTCCAATCAATGCTAGTGCTTCTCGCACGAGATCAAGCGGGCCAACATAAGATATATTCCAGATTGTGAGGGTAAATAAATACTGTGTCATTTATACGCTGATATAACAGGGCGGCAAATAAATGCCCTAAACTGTACGTTGTTTCGTCGTTTGCTATATACTGATTTGCATCGAGACAGCGCACATTGACGGTGCCTGACTGCATTCGAAATCAGGAGAAGCAAATCAGTTCCATAAGGCTTGGTTTAAGTTTGACCCCGGTTGTAGAGTTGATGTGCCGCATGTTTTGAGCTCAGAAGCGGGAAAACACATGCATTACTACTTTTTCTCCTCATGTAGCATTATTCAAAACGCCGTTATCACTCACGATCTTCAAGAAAACCATTCGCATGTAGACGGTTAATTAATAACAATGTGACTATGATCTAAAATGTCAGGTGTACATTTCCCAGAATTGATGCCCTTGATGCTTTTGATAAATACACTTAAATATTTATCTTTTCGTTTGCAGTTTCCTGTTTGGGTTGGCATTCGTTTGCTTTATTCTAGCAGATAAAGGTATTTATCGTTATTTTAATTTTGAAATATGAGACAAGACTCCTGTTCAGACGTTCACTATATACGTACGCAGGCCCGGAAGAGATTGTTAGATAGATAGATAGATAGATAGATAGATAGATAGATAGATAGATAGATAGATAGATAGATAGATAGTTTAATAAAACATTTACATTGCAGCCAAAGGCTGAATTACGTAAAGTTTACAAAATGCGAATTATTATTAAATTACTATTATAATTATTAAGTTAAAATTATGCAAATATTTAAAATTTTACTAGGATGATAATGAAAAAGATACCATTAACGTTACGAAAACATCTTCGATGCCATCGCAAATATAAAAGATTTTTTAGTACGATTAGTATTAATGTGAGGAATGTCAAATTCATGACCATTTCTGAGATCGTGGTGCCAGTTATGTTTCTGTGGGAGGAGGTCATAAAGTTAGTGGTTTGGATCCTTTGTAACATTATCAAATAAGTTTTTGCATAAGAAATTATGGTGTTCTTCAATTGGTTTGATATTCAAAATTTCTCCTGTTGCAGAGTAGTCCATTCCTGGATTTATTATTGAAATAGCCCTTTTTTCCAGTCGAATCAATTCGTTCTTTAAATATTGTGGAAGGGAGTGATAAAAGGCTGGTACTGCGTAATCCATGACAGATCTAACGCAAGACGAAAGAATATCACAAGATCTTTAGCTGGTAACCTAGCTCTTTTTAATTGAACTGGCTTTTTTGACGACCACTATTATATAGGCATGCCAAGATAGATTGTTACTTATTGTTACTCCGAATAATTTAGCACTTTCGACTATTTCGACTTCTTTACCATTAAGTATGACTTGATCTAGAACAACTGGGTCCTTACTAAAGGAAATTCTCAATTCTTTACATTTGTCTGGATGTAGCTTTAATCTATTTTCTTCTGACCATTGCTTAATACGATCTGCTATGTTTTGGGCTGTACTAACGTTGCCTTTGGGAAGAATTTCCGACGCTGTGGATCATCCACCAACATCCACAGGTATGGGGAATTAATATTCAGGTCTTGGATCATTAAAATAAATAACCATGGACCTAGCTTTGTACCTTGCGGTACACCAGACGGAACAAGGCCCCACTCAGAAAAGCAGCTATCGGCCAATTTGAGTCTCTGCGTTCTATGACAAAGAAAATTTATTATCCAGTTAATTATACTTCTAGGTATGTTCAAATTGCCCAGTTTCTTTACAAGAATTGTATGGTCGATAAAATCGAATGCCTTGCGATAATCAAACAATTTTGTCGTTATTGTTGCCCCATTCCCGTCAGTGTTTATAAACCAGTGATGCATCATACTAATTAACGCCATAGTGGTTGACGAGTTTGGAATCGCTCCATATTGACTAGCATCGATTATGTCTAGAATTGCCGGTTTAACAAAATCCTCAACAATAAATTCCTCTGCCACTTTAGAGATGCAGGGGGTCAGGAAAATAGGCCTGAGATCTTTTTCCAATATAGTCACTGTTTTTTTTTTGGTAACGCCGAAACATTTGCTTTCTTCCAGATGGTAGGCAACTGCTGTTCGTAATAGGAAGCATTGATAATTTTCATGACAGGAAGGGCCAAAAAGATAAAAAATTCAGAGCTTTTGATATTCTGTATTCGGCCAAGGGTGCAAGAAAGGCAGTATTAATGGTGTTAGCTTCTTCATGTGGAGGGAGGTTCGTAAATCCTTCAACATTGATTTGATGGGATAAATTTGTGCCTGCCGACTTTATTCCACTTAACCGCTTCACCTTATTCCACCACTTCCTTGGGGCTTCTCCTTTAAGTTGTTTAATATTGGATTCGTAGTATCTTGCCCTGCAGACTTCTGTTGACACAATTTCGGTAATATTTAAATCGGGGGGAATGTACATCATCCGCATTGAAAGCTTTTTTGTCTATTAAAGATTAGGGATTTAAGCTTCTGGTTCATCCATGGAG